>JAXQQM020079247.1:0-152054 GCA_034641835.2 Pinus albicaulis
TCTCCGCTCATCAAGAGGCACACAGACCTAGATCCAAGAATTGAA
The DNA here is from genome assembly GCA_034641835.2 of Pinus albicaulis. Taxonomy (NCBI): domain Eukaryota; kingdom Viridiplantae; phylum Streptophyta; class Pinopsida; order Pinales; family Pinaceae; genus Pinus; species Pinus albicaulis. The sequence goes on from JAXQQM020079247.1 coordinate 46, forward strand.
TAAGGAAGAGGAAGAATATGTTTTCTTGGCATCAAAAAAGTGGCGAAAAGGAAGAATAAGTGTGATCTATCTAAGATCAAGTGTTTTAAGTGGCAATAACTAGGAAATTTCTCTGCAAATTGTCCACAGAAGAAGAAGGACAGGGAAGGTTCTACTTCCAAGGCTACCGTGGCGTAAAATACCCGAATATGACGTAGCTAAGGATCAAGTTACAGATGAAAAGTGGGTAGCCATGGATGAATAGAGTAGCGCGCAGTGGTGGTGGGATCTCATAGACTCCTATACTAATAGGTGTCATTTTTCATGATTGTCTTGATTGAACTATGGAATATGTTCAAACCTTTTTCTTGAGCAAAGGTGTTCCATATTCTTGAAAAACCAAAAAATCAAAAATTTTAAAAAAATGTAAAGAGGGTGTTAGCACTCAAATCTACCTCAGGCTGAAATGAAGTAAAACTCAAGGCTACATCAAACCACGCTCAGCCTCGTAGCTAGCCCTACGAGGACAGGAGAGGGCTCTCTCCGTCAATCTCGAGAAAATGAGCAATAGAATGCGAGATGACTTACAATAAGAACTGATTTTAGGCTAGTAAAGAGATAGGTATGTTTGATTTTTAGTTTTTGGGTTTTCGCTGGAGAAATGGGAAAACAAATTTTGGGTCCGGGGATAAGGTCAGACCTTTGCAGAGTTCAAGCTGGGGCGAGGTAGGTGATGATCTTGATGCTTTAAATTGGATACATGGATAGATTAGACCGACGAGGAGCTGAAGAGGGCAAAGAAGAACTTGGATCCTCTCCAAACAGCTGAAAACATATAGAACTAACCGAATTCAAAGGCTAAGCACTGTAAACAATGGATTCAACCTTATTTCACTCATTCAATTTAGTTCAGAAGCATAATGAAAGGATGGCAACATTAAACATGAAGAAACTTACAGTAAACAAAGGAGAAACATCATCAAGAACATAACACCACAAGGATCCCAACAAGTGCCGCAAAACCCCTGATCTTTCCTTAGCCAAAATATGAAAAGTATGTACAATGATATCAAAAGTATCCCAAGAGTCCAACCTGTAGAATGCCTCAGAAATTACAATATATAGATCACTCTAACACCTTTCCCCACCTCTAGGGGTCGAATTCCCTCTTCAGGGATCAGCTTCAACCAATTCTAATCATGGAACTACAATCTAGGCAGCTAACAACTTGCCTCTAAAAGAGTGGAAACTGATCCATTACATGATTTTTTACTCATTTGAGAGTGAATCTTCTAGAAGAGATAAAAACAAGCAAAAGTTACATATCAAACATGAATTTACATCATAAAAACCCAAGAATTCTATCCATAAGCAAAACTGGTCCATAATAGGCGAAATACTGAGCTGGCAGCTGAAAATTCAGAAAAATTCCTAGGTGGGTCGCTCCTGAACTGCGTGGGTCGCTCATGTTCCAGGCTGATTTTGAGGTAGCTCCCGACATCCAAATTGAGCTCATGATAGCTCGTTGGAAAGCCCCGGATGTCTACTTTCCAACCCAAGTGGAATTTCTGAATTTGGAGTTTATTTGACCCTCCAAAACCTCATTCTCCCAGAGGTACTTCCTGCTGGTGCAAAAGGTGGCAGCAAGGTGGTTTTCATGGTGTTTTTGAGCTGTTTGACCATCCATATTTTGTTGAAATGCTAAGTTGACTTCAGAGGATGCATAATTAACCATGAAAAATCCAAAAATGTAAAAATCTCCTCCAGCAAGTGTCTCAAAAAAAAGCGAGCGCATGAGCGCGCGACCCACGTAGCTGCAAAACCTGTTTTTTAGACCAAAAATTTGAAAATGACAAATTTTTCTCCGAATTTGCCCAAATTCGGAGCGGAGGTCCTCCATCATGTGTCCTTCCCAGTCAATGAAGCCTCGGCCAAAATCCGAAGTGGATTAGGCCTTTTCCGCCGTCGAAGTGCCTTGCGCAACCTCCTCTTCATGATCTTCATCCTCGCTTTGCAAACATGCATGCGAGCCCAGTAATGGCCTTTCATGTGGCGAAGCATGTCTTTGTCCCGATTGGCCTTCGCCAACAACTTCTCCAGATGGATGTTCACATGTGTGAGCTCAGTATCTCTGTCAGTCGGTGTCATGTCACCGGGCCTCTTTCGATTCCACTGTCGGTCCTCACGGATTCGACGCAACCCGCATGGGAGCCATCCCAAGCCGTTCGTTGCGCCGGCTCTCCAAATAGTTAATCACCCACCGAGCCTTCTGCAATTGGTCTTTCAGCTGGTCATTCTCGGCCCTTTGCTCCTGGATGACTTCCCTCAGCTTCGAGCTAGGAGAGCCCGTATCAACATCAATGACCGTCATATCGGTGTCCCGGCCTCCTGATGGGCCCTCATCATGCATGGGCCTCTTGCCCCTGTCTTGTACCTGTACCTGCACTGGAGAAGAAAGCGAGACCCTTTCCACATCACGTGGAGATAATACTCGCCGTGTCGATGAAGTGGCAGGACCCCTTCCACCTCACGTGGAGATAGTACCCGCCGTGTCGCTGCAAATAAGGCCCTGTGGCCTCGCTGATATGTCTGAACCAGAGGAGTGATGATATGCTCAACCTCAAGCATGTCTGGCTGGTGTGAGGGCTCTCCTACATCAAGAACTGCCTCGGGAGGCTGTTGTGGCACTCTGAAAAAGTCTCTAGAAATGAAATCCTCCCAAGTGATGCCCTGCTCCGCCAACTGATGTGACACCAAGATTTTGATTAAAGCGAAATGATATATACTCCTGTACTGCTGCACTGGGCTCGTCTTCTTCTGCACAAATGTCACCATCCTCTCTATGTTGCGGTGTATGAAATACGGAATATTCATCATACGCACCCTTGTGAAGTGCATCAACAAACGAACATGATATGAGAAAAGACGAGCATACCTGCCCTCACAACTAAAATACTGAATGATGAGCCTCATGAGTGGTGCATACTCATCTCTCAAGAATCTGAATGGAAAAACTCTGCTCAAGTAAGCCACATATCCAGTTTTAATGTATGGCTCATAGTGAAATTTCTCTAACTGCTTACCCTTGCTCCATTCCTCGCCTATGTTCGGTATACCAGTGGCTTGAGCAATAGTCAAAGGTGATACAATGAAATCAACCCCAGCAAGGCTTACCCGATCACCCCGTCAATGAAGAACAAACAGACGTGCTAATTCACGATGAGGCCGGGTTTGTGCAACCATCTCACAAAATCTGAAACATGACAAGAATCGAAAACAATCCATAGCTAATGGACATGCCTGCAACCGAGCCAAAGAAGTAGGCTCCTCTCTGCGATGATCACCACTTCTATTTTCTCTGCGGGAACCCCGTGGCACATTACCTTCGGCCACCGAATCACTGCCTGACCCTGGCTCATATTCTAACTCTGTCTCTGACATATCTCTGATCAAGCTTTTTGGCAATGTGTATACTGATATGAATGCAGTGAAAGCAAAATTAGGATGTATGTTTTAACACCCAACCAATATTCCCACCGTCAAAATTTCCACTCGAGGTACTCTGGAATGCTAACAAGAGGGTACACCCTAAAAGAAAAATCAAAGGGTGAAAAAATAAAAATGGCTAAAAAAGTGAAAGAAAATGAACCCCATCAAAAGAAAGGCCAAGGAAAGTGTGCAAATCTAAATGCCACTACTTTTTTCTCTGATGTAATAAACAAAATTGTGTGTAGTTTGTCAAAATTTTGCCACAATTTATGAAGAGTCAAACTGTTTAAACTTGACTCATTCATTTTTCAATTTCATGTTGTAGAATAGAGAATAAATATCTGGCCAAACAGTTTAATCTTGGCAAATAAGTAGATAGGTAGAGTAAATAAAAGGAGCTCAACAGTTTAATCTGAGCCCTTGGATGTAATAAGTGTAGACTTAGATAGGTTTTCCATGTAAAAGAAAAAGAAGATTGATAAGGGTTTGCCAGTCTAAGTGCACCCTAATAAAGGAGAGAAAATGGTAGGGTAAAGTAAGTAGGGTAGGTAGATGTTGTTGCAGAAATTACATGTGATGAATGATGGTTCTAAATGTGTTCAATTTTACTTTCATCACAAGTGCAAAGGCAGATACTACATTGGAAAAGTTCACAGCAAAGCAAAGTCAAGATTATTAACTTCCCCTTCATTTTTCCCTAAACATTTCATTAATTTCCCCTAAGTGCTAAGGTATTTGAAGATTAAAGGGGCTCAAGGTATTTCCTTGACTTTTGGAGGGACCGGACCCTCGGCCCAATAATTGAAAAAACCTAAGTACTTGAAATCATCCATTATCACATTCATTCGCCTCTCTAAAATATTTTCCTAAGTAAAATCCCATTTTACTTAGGAAAATCCTTCAATATTTCATGAAAAGCCCTCAAAATCATTTTTTATTCTAAGTCTAAGTGATGAAAGTATAATAATGCCATTTACTTTTGAATCTTCACTTTCTTGGTTATATTTAAGTGTTTTGAGTTTACATTGTCCCCTTGTCATATTAACTCTAATTTATATATTAACTCCCTATGAAAATCACCTTTTCCTATTATGTATAAATCATTTTATAGTAATATCCCCAAAACCCTTATATTATGACTTTTTAGCCAAAAGTATTAAATTCCTATTTTATTCAAATTAAAAACCCACAATATACCCCCTTTTGGCTAAAATATAACATTAATATTATTCTCGCCCCCCTACAGTAAATAAATCGCATTGATTTAATTATTGTATAAATAAAAATATATGAAAAAAGTGTTTAAACATATTATATATGTGTTTAAAAATAAAAATAAACAATTCCCGACCATCCACCGTACCAGGGATTAATTAATCCACATGATTAATTAATAACCGACCCCAGCCAATCGAATTGCACCCGATGGGTTTAATTAACAGTTAATTACATTGGGCCCGCGTCGTTAATTCCCCGCCATCTCCCTGTCTCGTCGACCATCCGATCGACCCATCAAAGATCTACAACCCTCATCCATTTTGCTGGCCATCCGCGTACGAAAGATAACGCGCGATGGCCAAGCGGTTTTCAAATGAAGAACAGAAGTACGTGTCGGCCGTTGAATCGCATCGCCCTTCTCGATCGCGCAATCTTCTACCAAAAGTAGTGCGATCGTGTACCGCTTACCGTCCACGAACACTGTTAGACAAAACTTCACATTTATTAGCCCTATGCGCCCATCTGTCCACTGTTCATTCAAAGCTTACCCGCCAATATCAACCGTTTACCCGTTTAAACACAACACCCTAGTATTGATCATTTTCACCTGATTATGCAGTAAAACCCTTTTTAACCTAGCTACGCCACCTGAAGCCTCTGTTTACCAATTCGAGCATGGTTTACCTCCCAAAAATCATTCTAGATTCGCTCCACAGACCTCTCAAAATCAAATGAAACCTTTTCAACCTCCCCTGCAAACCAATGCTTTCTTAATAATTTGTTTTGTTTTACAGGTGATAAGAAGACCACATCCTTGGATAAATAGTCTTAATACTAGTCATAAGACTTGTTTACTCCAAGAGTTTTATCAAATCTATTCAAATAGAGATGGAAGATAAAACATACAGTTGAAGGACAAGCAAAGGAAACAGGATATTAAACGATTTATTGTTGAAACAGACAGTAAAAACCTAAACTACACATTAAAGGTAAAATGAATATGTAGGTGTTATGTCAGCTTAAAGAGTATCAGTGGTTAAAGAGTATCGTGATTAAAGAGTATCGCATTGAAGACCAAGTCAATTAAACATATGAAGATAAACAATAGGAAGATGCGTTTACAAACAACATACAAGTTCATGACAAAGTGAAGATAGATAAAAAATAGAGCGGTAAAAGTAAAAGGGAAAAAATAAAAATGAAGTTACAGAGGCGTAAAATGGTAAAAAGAAATGAAAATACTTTCACCAACATTGAAGTTTGTCTAAAGTGAAAGTAAAACAGTCAAAAGAACAAAAAAGTGAAAAGATGAAAAACACAACAAGAAGGAACATTTTTGCAGAAATTTCATGTTTTAGTTATTGTTTTGCAGAAACTATTGTGATCAATCCAAGATGAATTTTGCAAAATTGAAGGAGGTTTATGTTCTTAAGAGGACCATCTACAAAAACCTCTCTCACTTTTCTAACAGCTATTATGGTTTTGGAAATATTAAACAATGTTGGAAAGCACTCTCATAAGAAAAGTACTTAGTGCAATCGTAAAGTACTTAGGTGTAATCTGATTTCAGTCGTTATTATTCTAAATGTTTTCTTCTAAACTAGTTTAAACAGCGAATTCTTAATTGCTCCTGTTTGTCTAGTTCATATATCTTTGGTTATTTAGTAAAGAATACTTAACTGCTCTTTATTGATAATCAATATATTTCTCTTCTCTTGAATGTGTTGAAATATTCTTTATTTCCTTTCATCCGTTTGAATTCCATTCCATTCACTTTAGATCTATAATTGTTTCTAGTTTGATTATCTTGCCCTGATAAACCATCTTTTGTTAAAAAACTTAAGCCAGTGCAGCCAATCCTTTGACTCCATTAGCCCAATGGACTGAAACTATTTGATCTTAATCTCAGCTAAAGAATTCCATCAACCTAAATTCAAATAAAACCCCTGGACTTTATAACTAGCCTAATATTTTCAAAAACAAAGCTAAATTTTATAGAGAGAGCCCTCTCTGGGTACAGATTGGCTAGATTCTGTACCTGAAGGTTGGTTTGTGGTTACCTCAGACCCCTTTCCTCTTCCAACAACTTCAAGGAAAATCTGAGTGATAACATAGTGGCGACCATACTGGGGACCTGAATAATTTATTTGTCACTATTGTTTATTTTATAAACTACAGACGGAGCCTAAAGTTAGCCAGGTAGCCTTTGAAATTGCTCTTGCTTTGCAATTGCAAAAGTAAATAAATGTTGCTTCAGTCTATCTCCGGTCTAGTTTATGGATTGAACATCTGGTTTCATACTTTTGATCAGTTCCTCTTGTCAAATAAGTCTTTAAGAAAGTTTAAATCTCATATCTAAAGCCTCTTAAAGAAATCATAGAAGTTGTTTTGAAAATTCATAAAAAAAAACAAAATAATCATAAAATACTCAAAATTTGGTTTCCTGAAGAACTAATTTTTTCTTCAGAATTGTTTTACAGGTTTAGATCTGATCTATGATGGTGGACAGGGATCAGACACACAAAGGTTAAAATCATCCACCTGGCGACTCCAAATCCATTTCACAATCAAGACTCCACTGGAGGAATGAACCTAGAAGAACAATATGGAAAGATCAGGCTTTCAACTTGGATCTTAATCCAAGACATTATGTTCTTTCTCGTTAAGATTCAATATGTATTGTATTTTATATAAAGATATAACTTGGTTGTACAGATAAAGTGGCTTTTCATTATGGCTGATTTTCAAGATGATCCAAGAATAAAACGAAGATATGCTCCCATGAGCAGAAATCACATACCTGGATTTCCACACAAATTACCAAAGGTAGATTGGGGTAGCAATTTGCCCAGATTTCAAGATGAAAATATTGATAATCCTTTGTTGCATCTCATTAAATTTCATATACACTCATCAAGATTGAAGGGTGATTGGCATGAGGATTGCCTCATGAAGATATTCATGGGAACCTTAGAAGGAAAAGCAAGGGAATGGTACGAAGCTCTCAAACCTACAAGTTTGTTTTCTCTAAAAGATTTTCATAAGGTATTTTATGAGCATTACAAAGAAGATTTTCCATCTTTATCATTAGCTGAAAATTGTTGTGATCAAGCTGAAGATCTTATACATTACCTTAAAAATATTGATGAAGATTTTGGAAATTGGTTTCCTGAAGAATAATTAGAAGAAGTCCATAACTTTCATTCTCAAGTTAAATATCATAATAATCAAGAGGAATTAAACAAAAATGAAATAAATCGGGATATGAATCAAGATCCACAAAACCCCTCTATGATAACAAATGATGTTTCATTTAATCTTTTGAATGAAGTTAAAGAAAATTTTCAACCTCGTGATCAATTTTTAGATAAGTGAAAAAACAATTGTCATTTCAATCTAAGAATTCAGAGATTCCCACCCCCCCTCACTGAAGAAGAAATCAATTTTCTTCTAAACATGCAACCATCCTCAAAATATTTACATAATGAAGAAATTGTTTCTACTTCTTCTAATGTTGATGAATGTACAAAAGTTTTTATCCATGAAGGGACAGAAGAACAAGTTGATGCTCATGTTATTCTACCTTCCCAAAAAGGCGCATTGCTTGATATCACGCCTATTGAACAAAACAATGATTTTCAAACAGAATGCAACCAATCTAATCAAGATATATTAGGATTGTTGGAAGAAAAATCTGTTGATCCATTGTTTATAATTGATGACATTCCTTCTTCTGAATATTTGCCTAAATATGATCAATATGATGATAATTATGTTCTCCCAATTCAAGATAATTTCCCAGAACAATCACTAGCTATTTTGAGGGATGAGATATTAGAACTTCATCTTGATGAGGATTTTCTAAGAGCTTTCTTTCTTCTTTTGAAATCAAGAAAATATTCTCCTAAACTGAAAATATGTGTTCTTGAGATAATTTCTGAAAATTATGAAAATGAAATCAAACTTTTGCATTCTCAAATTCAGTCATATAATTTCCGAAATCCTAAAGAATTCTTTGAAAATCTTCCTTCTCCAAAGCAAGAGGAAATTGTACTATCTTTTGACCTGCATATTGAGGATGATTATTCTTTCAAACACAGGACTAAGGAAATAATTTCAAGGATTAATAATCAAAATACAATTGAACAACTAGTCATTGAAGGCCTAGAAACACAAATCATACATTATGCTTTTAATGATCCTATAGAAAATTATATGGAGAATATTTTTACCTCAAATCTGCAAACATGTTTTATCTATGAGGATCAAATATATCAACAATTTCCATTTCACATCTTATCGTTGATTATAAAGGCACATGATCATAACATACTTCCAATTTTGATCATAAGCAATCAAGTTAACCATTTATTTTTACAGCTACTTGATTGGCTTCATTGGCATTTTTGTATTACCTGATTTAATAAGATTTTTAGTAGATTAGAGTAGGCAAATGAGTGCTAATAAGCTCATAATTTTGAGCATTTTTTTTTTTTAGTTTTCAATTTTCAGCTAGTTTTTCATTAAGTTGGTTTGAAAAATTTTGTGTGTTGTTTTAGTTTCAGATCAGATTTCAGGTTGCAGAAAAAGGACTATATTCAATTCAAGATTTTCAACCACAACAAATGCATGTTTGGGATTGGAACAAGGCAGAAAATTCCTAACTGGGCAACAAAGTTTTAAGTTTTGAGTGGATAGTAACTTACTGGAGTTGAAGCCCGAAGTGAAGGCCCTAAGCTTCAGAAGTTTTACTATCATATATACAATAAAGCCACCAGAAAAAGAAGATTACATGGTTCAGTTAAAGGCATTTTGAGGCATCTGACCTGCTGTTCTTGACTTTTCACCAGGAAAAGCCATCCCCAAGTGGAGCCAGTGTTAGACTCCTATACCAATAGGTGTCATTTTTCATGATTGACTTGTTGAACTATGCAATATGTTCAAACCTTTTTCTTGTTGCAAAGGTGTTCCATATTCTTAAAAAATCAAAAAATCAAAAAATTTTAAAAAATGTAAAGAGGGTATACCCTAAAAGAAAAATCAAAGGGTGAAAAAATAAAATTGGCCAAAAAAGTGAAAGAAAATGAACCCCATCAAAAGAAAGGCCAAGGAAAGTGTGCAAGTCTAAATGCCACTACTTTTTGCTCTGATGTAATAAACAAAATTGTGTGCAGTTTGTCAAACTTTTGCCACAATTTATGAAGAGTCAAATTGTTTAAACTTGACTCATTCATTTTTCAATTTCATGTTGTAGAATAGAGAATAAATATCTGACCAAAAAGTTTAATCTTGGCAGATAAGTAGATAGGTAGAGTTAATAAAAGGTGCTCAACAATTTAATCTGAGCCCTTGGATGTAATAAGTGTAGACTTAGATAGGTTTGCCATGTAAAAGAAAAGAAGATTGATAAGGGTTTTCCAATCTAAGTGCACCCTAATAAAGGAGAGAAAATGGTAGGATAAAGTAAGTAGGGTAGGTAGATGTTGTTGCAGAATTACATGTGATGAATGATGGTTCCAAATGTGTTCAATTTTACTTTCATCACAAGTGCAAAGGCAGATACTACATTGGAAAAAGTTCACAACAAAGCAAAGTCAAGATTATTAACTTCCCCTTCATTTTCCCTTAAAGATTTCACTAATTTCCCTAAGCACTAAGGTATTTGAAGATTAAAGGGGCTCAAGGCATTTCCTTGACTTTTGGAGGGACCGGACCCTCGGCCCAATAATTGAAAAGACCTAAGTACTTGAAGTCATCCATTATCACATTCATTCACCTCTCAAAAATCTTTTTCTAAGTAAAATTCCATTTTACTTAGGAAAATCCTTCAATATTTCATGAAAAGCCCTCAAAATCACTTTTATTCTAAGTCTAAGTGATGAAAGTATAATAATGCCATTTACTTTTGAATCTTCACTTTCTTGGTTATATTTAAGTATTTTGAGTTTACATTGTCCCCTTGTCATATTAACTCTAATTTATATATTAACTCCCTATGAAAATCACCTTTTCCTATTATATATAAATCATTTTATAGTAATATCCCCAAAACCCTTATATTATGACTTTTTAGCCAAAAGTATTTAATTCCTATTTATTCAAATCAAAAACCACAATATACCCCCTTTTGGCTAAAATATAACATTAATATTATTCCCGCCCCCCTATAGTAAATAAATTGCATTGATTTAATTATTGTATAAATAAAAATATAAAAAAGCGTTTAAACATATTATATATGTGTTTAAAAATAAAAAATAAAAAATAAACAATTCCCGACCATCCACCGTACCAGGGATTAATTAATCCACACGATTAATTAATAACCGACCCCAGCCAATCGAATTCCACCCGATGGGTTTAATTAACAGTTAATTACATTGGGCTCGCGTCGTTAATTCCCCGCTATCTCCCTGTCCCGTCGACCATCCAATTGACCCATCATAGATCTACGGCCCTCATCCATTTCACTGGCCATCCGCGTACAAAAGATAACGTGCGATGGCCAAGCGGTTTTCAAACAGTGTCGTACTACGTGTTAGTCATTGTATCGCATCGCTGCCCTTCCACCTAAAACCGCCTTCCCTCATAAGCAGTGCGATAGAAACCGCTTACCACCTTTCCGCTCGTGACATATCCACTGTACCATGCTGACGTCATCCAATAAAATAATAAAAAATTTCGCCACCCATTGACTTTGTGAATAAAACGAAATAACCTCGCGTTTTTCATTTTTTCATTCACATTGAACGACCAGACTCCCATGCAGTAAAACCCTTTGTAACCCAACTGCGCTACCTGAAGCCTCTGTTAACCAATTCGAGCATGGTTTACCTCCCAAAAATCATTCTAGATTCACTCCACAGACCTCTCAAAATCAAATGAAACCTTTTCGACCTCCCCTACAAACCAATGCTTTCTTAACAATTTGTTTTGTTTTACAGGTGATCAGAAGACCACATCCTTAGATAAACAGTCTTAATACTAGTCATAAGACTTGTTTACTCCAAGAGTGTTATCAAATCTATTCAAACAGAGATGGAAGATAAAACATACAGTTGAAAGACAAGTAAAGGAAACAGGATATTAAACGATTTATTGTTGAAACAGATAGTAAAAACCTAAACTACACATTGAAGGTAAAAAGACACAGTAAAGAACAGTCAAAGAGTATCAGGATTAAAGAGTATCATATTGAAGACCAAGTCAAGTAAATCAGCTAGCATGAAGATAAACAGCAGGGAAGATAGTTACAAAACAGAACATACAAGTTCATGACAAAGTGAAGACAGATAAAAAATAGAGCGGTAAAAAGTAAAAAGTAAACAGTAAACAGTGAAAGTAAACATGAAGATATTAAGGGTTAAACAAATATGAAAACACTTTCACCAGCCATAATGAAGTTTGTCTAAAGTGAAAGTGAAACAGTCAAAAGAACAAAAAAGTGAAAAGATGAAAAACACAACAAGAAGGAACATTTTTGCAGAAATTTAATGTTTTAGTCATTGTTTTGTAGAAACTATTGTGATCAATAAAAGATGAATTTTTCAAAACTAAATGAGGTTTATGTTCTTAAGAGGCCCATCTACAAAAACCTCTCTCACTTTTCTAACATCTATTATGGGTTTGGAAATATTAAACAATGGTGGAAAGCACTTTTTGCAGAAAATTCTTGTTAAGTCATCATTTTGAAGAGCATATTGTGGCCAATTAGAAATACATTTTACAAAATGGAAAGATTTTTTTGTTCCTAAGGGACCCATATACAAAAACCTATCTCACTTTTTGCACAGTGATTTCAGAATGAGAGATCAATGCACATCTTTAGAGGCTATTTTTCAGACTCTGTAAAACTCTGTTTTACACATATTTTTTACAGAGAATATTATGTACAGCTGGAGAGGAATTTTGGGAAACGGAAAGAGGTTTATCTCACCAACATATTAATCCACAATAACCTCTTTCACTTTTTACATATATATTACGGATTGAGAAATACAAAGATATCATTGGACCCCAAGTTTGCAGAATTGTTGGAGCAGAATGCACAAAGAAAGGAAGCAGTTAGTGACTTGGATGCCTCATCATCAACTAAGAGTTGGATAAAATTCGAATTATCCTCTTTGTCATCACCTATCCATACAAAATAGTTCCAAATAGATGCATTAGTTTGAGTGTACTTTACTTAAGTTCTATTTATGTAAAATAGTTGGAGAGATTTGTGAACCAATCTTGATATTTTTTCAAGATATTTTAGTTTAGAATTTGTATAAATACTCCCTCAATTGGAGTATTGAGGGTGGATTCTTATACTCTGATGTAACATTGAATATTTTGGAATAAAGAGCTTTGGAGAAATTTTTCGTGGCAAAACTGGACAAGGAATTGAGGCAGAAGACTTTTCTCGGGATTCATGTGTCAAATGAAGGATCAATAAGTCATCTCTATCCCATGTGTTGAAGTTTTATATTTGTTTACAATATCATCTGTGTTTCATTATCTTGATATTTAACGAAAAGGATTAAATCAGAAAGTACTTAGGTGTAATCTGATTTCAGTCGTTATTATTCTAAATGTTTTCTTCTAAACTGGTTTAAACAAGGAATTCTTAATTGCTCCTGTTTGTCTAGTTTATACATCTTTGGTTATTTAGTAAAGAATACTTAACTGCTCTTTATTGATAATCAATCTATTTCTCTTCTCTTGAATGTGTTGAAAGATTCTTCATTGCCTTTCATCCGTTTGAATTCCATTCCATTCACTTTAGATCTATAATTGTTTCTAGTTTGATTATCTTGCCCTGATAAACCATCTTCTGTTGAAAGACTTAAGCCAGTGCAGCCAATCCTTTGACTCCATTAGCCCAATGGACTGAAACTACTTGATCTTAATCTTAGCTAAATAATTCCATCAACTCAAACAAAATCAAAACCCTGGACTTTACAACTAGCCTAATATCTTCTAAAAACAAAGCTATATTTTATAGAGAGAGCCCTCTCTGGATACAGATTGGCTAGATTCTGTATCTGAAGGTTGGTTTGTGGTTACCTTGGACCCCTTTCCTCTTCCAACAACTTCAAGGAAATCGAGTGATAACGGATCATGTGGCCGGCCTCATCTCTTGGATCACATCGACCTCTTAAGGATCCTTAAGACAATAACGGACTAGTGGAAGCGGTTGGTGTAAGTGTTGATGAACAACAACATGGGAGAATTAGGGGAAATTTGAGGCTCATAAATAATTTGCAAATTATAAAATAATAGTGGAAATAATAAAATAAGATTTGATTACATCATCAAATTTTAGAGGAAAAAGAAAAAACTACTTTTTCAACTCTTATTTTGAACTTATCTCCCTAAGGTTTTACTCAAATTTCAAGTAGGAATACTTGTTGGATGCAAAATGTAATTCCCCATCTAAGGATTACCCATGTTTCATACTTTTGATGGACCCTCCTATACGAAAAATGAGAAATACATGAAAAACATGATTGCAATCATGTTTTTTCATGTATTTCTATTTTTTCGTGTAGCAGGGTCCATCAAAAGTATGCAACATGGGTACTCCTTGGATGAGGAATTAAGTTTTTCATCCAACAAGTACTCCCACTCGAAATTCGAGTAAAAAATTTGGGAGATAAGTTGAAAATATGAGTTGAAAAAGTATTTTTATTATTTAATTATCATTTAATATTTTTACCCATTTACTTATAAAATAGTGAATCATCCCCCATGGTTGACATCATCATCTTGAATCCCATTGGTTCTAATAAAGTTTATTTATGTTGTACATTTTTCTTAGGAGGCCCATTTTAGACCTCAAAATTCCCCTAATGATTTCAGTGCAAGGGTTGATGTGAGTGCCATGGAAAATTTTAGGGGATAATATTCGCAGGTGGGCTAATTTCCATGATTTTTCCAAAAAAAAGATTCGCCAATTTCCATTTTTTATAAAAATGATTTGCCCAAATTTTACAATATAAAATTATTTTACCTTAAAAATCACCAACATTATATAGAGAGTATATATAAAAGCATTATTAATTTGAGTAATTTTACAAATACATCAATAAACATTTTATAGTTTGCATATTTAGGACTAGTGAGATTTTCCAATGTTTTTAAACTCAAGATAGTTTTCCATCCTTCAAATTTTCCCTAGATGTGACTTTAGTAGCACAGTGAAGGTCTGCTTACGTAGCATAGAGCTATAGTTTTGTAGCTGTCTCCAGATGTCAGCACAGATCAGTAGCCTATGGAGCTTCAGTGATGAGGATGCAACCCAAATGACTTGCCTGTCAAAGATTGGGCAGGAGCTTTAGTTGTTTCTCTCTGCAACTGAATTTGCAGTGCAAAAGATGGAAACACGGTGCAACAGATTGAGAGGGAGCTGCAGTATAGATGTGGCAGTGGCGATGGAAGCGTCATAGGCAGTAGTACAAAATGGCAACAACAACACAATGATGAAGGGTAGCAGGTCTAGCATCAGTGTGGAAACCCACACTAGAGATCAATGTAGAGCTTCGGGGTGAAGCAGAGTTGCACTAGAGCACATTCCTCGCTAAGAGAGAGTGTTGATTTTTCTTGAGTGTTGGGGTAGCATCAAATGTGATCTAGCTCCCAAAATTTGTGGAGGGACTAGAGTACATGAGATCTCCAAGACCCAGAAAGGGATACGAGAAATTCCATCCAGTTTGGGAGATAATTAATTAATTAATATTTTTAGTTAAGGACCCTAAGTCTAACTTAGGAAATTAAATATTAAAGGTAATTAATTTAAACATGTGATGGAAATGCCTCAAGTCACACAGATCAAGATTTCTTTTAATATTAGCCATCGATTAAATATTAGATCATGGTCATTGGTTTTCCAATGAGAAATTATAAAGGAAAGGCTTGGGTTCAGTTGGAGAACACACACACGGAGGCAGAGCATTGAGGGCGGGTTTGCTAAGAATTTTCAGAAGTGTTTTAGCTGTGGAGAGGGGTAGTATTGGGTAAGGGGATTATCTGATCTGAGTGCCAATAATCAGCAAGAGGCAGAGAGGTAGCAACTAGGAGCAGCACAGAAGAGCAGAGGCCGAACCAGCAGCTGTGCAACGTAGAGGGCTTCAGTCGGTATGCAGGTGGTACGCAGGCCCAGAAAGGGCAGCGTTGAGCCAGCAGGAGGCCCCCAGGGTTACGTAAAGGCCACCCATAGCAGCGTAAGGACTGCGTCACCCAATACAGGGTTACACAACCCTCTCCAGGCCAACACAAAGGCGAGCAGGGTTGACGCATGAGCTTCAGGGGCAGCACTGGGGTTTCTAGAGGCTGAAATTGACTGAGTCTTGTAAATCGCATTTAAGGGTCTGGATCAGTCAAATTTGCAGTCTCCAGAATGCCAGGTTAGCTATAGATATATTTTTTCTCTGTCGAGTTAGCCAGTAAGGTGCCCATATTTGCTGTATTCAAAAACTACTTAATAATATAAACACTCCAGCAGCGAGAAGACTGGTTTTCCTGCATTGGGTTTTCCCAGGGACAGTTGTCCAAAAAATATTGTGTGTCACTTTGTATATGTACATGTATCTTTGCTTAGATTTGAGTTGGTAAAAGTCTGTTATGTGTTTACTTCAATATTAATCTGATTTTCACCATTAATAACTTGATTAAGTAGGAGAAGTATAACCAAATTTAACAATAAAGTTTCAACATAAAATAATATTCAGAAATTTTCACAGAAAGGATAAAACAATGCACCCACACTAGTGAGGAATTTTGATGCACCAAGAGTGAGGAATGTGGGGCATCTAATTTATTTTTCCCTTAAATAAATTGGACAATAAATTGTAATGGCATATCATAACGACATGTATCAGTTAACTAAGTCATGATGGCTAAGTTATCTCAATAAATTCAAGTTAAGGGTCTAAGATGAGGCATGTAGAGGGATTCTAATATTTTGGGGGTCCAGTTGGAGTTGATGCATCAGTGGGGTGCAAGTGTGAATTAGGTAACTCAATTAATTGAGTTAAAATCAGTTTAACTAGTTCTAACTGAGTGATGAGCTAGTGAGAGGTCCAGTTAATTAAATTATATTTAATTCACAAGTAGTTCTCAATCAAATAACTGATAATTTCCTATTAATAGTTGCATGCATGATAGTTCTAAGGAAGACCTGGTTGAGATAGAGGTTAAAGGGAACATAACTATCATTTGTATTTTTAGAAAATTTCCCATGTGCAATTATTAATTCATTGGGATGCCATGATATATTTCGCAATCAAGGAAGGGAATTATTCCTATTTAATAAGGTCCTAATTCTCTAGGAATTGCGTGAACAAGGCAAGATTAAGGAAAGTTGAGAATTGACTAAGTACTTGAACGGTTTTTCCTAGATCAGTGGGAGACAATTGGTAGAGTTCTAGAGAATCTCATGAGAGATTAAGCATTGTATTGTTTCATGATTCCTTGACTTAATACACAATATAGATAGAGGGGCTTTGAGTAGTTTCTTTCCCCATGCAAATATTGTGTTGTGCGATTGATAAATTATTTCTCTTGCTTATATGTGATTGTGCGATCGTGTTTTGCATTCCAAAAATATTGTATAAGGATTCAGTGTATTTATTTAGTACATCACAATATCGGATTGAATCTCGTTGGTAGATTTTATACAAGACACATGTTTTCATATTTAGGAGAGCCCTGTATGGTTTCAAGCAATCACCCCAAACATGATACACTCAGATTGACACATATCTCACTGGATTGGGCTTCACCAAAAGTGAATCAGATGAAATATCTATCGCATTGTGTTATGTCTCAATTTTCTTATCTTGGTCATGTATGTTGATGAATTGATAGTTACAGTGAATGAGAAGTTGATACACTCTTGCAAAAATGACCTTGAAAGAGAATTTGATATGAACGACATGGGCATGATTCATTACTTTCTTGGCTGGAAGTGTGGTAGGGTGATGGTGAGTTTTTTTTTGAGTCGGGATAAGTGTTCCTCTAAAATACTTCAAATATTTCATAAGGATAACTGCAAGTGTATGGAAACACCTCTAGC
Organism: Pinus albicaulis; assembly: GCA_034641835.2. Classification (NCBI taxonomy): domain Eukaryota; kingdom Viridiplantae; phylum Streptophyta; class Pinopsida; order Pinales; family Pinaceae; genus Pinus; species Pinus albicaulis. The sequence continues at coordinate 17,789 of JAXQQM020079247.1, forward strand.
TTCAAATTGGAGGAAGGAGAGATTCAAACACCTCCTCTTATGTGCTTCAGTTGTAGTGTATCTTTAGCTCTAGGGCTTTAGATCCACCATTTATATTTTGTGTATTTCCAGAAACCCTTCCTGGGTTGTCTTGGAAAAGTGTATGGGAGCATATATCTCCATTTTTGGCCTCGTATGAGCATGATATTTTTAGATCCATTTATTTATATGTCCCATCTATAGTATTAGACATTAAAATTGTGTTTTTCTTGCTTTAGTTCTTTGTGTAGCAATGTATTACTTGTTTTGGGTGCATTTTGGCATTGGAGGCTTCTTTTGCCTATCTTGAGGGCTTGATCCCCGAGATCTTGTACTTATTTATTGCTGTTATACATAATACCATGGATCTATCATTTGGATCACATGTAATGTGTTAATACTTGCTGCTATTTCCATTATTATGAGCTATATTCCTGCTTTTCCCATTTGGGAATATTACAATGGTATCAGAGCATAATATTGGCTCAGCTTGTGAAGAAATTGCATCTATGTTATTAGAAGAATAAGAAGCTTCTCACAGAAAAGAGAAGGCTTACAAAAGAGACAAATGCAAGTTTCCATTATTTGGAGAAATGGAGGCAAAAAAAATTTCAGAACCTCTTCTCCAAACTATGCATGAGCTTAATAGAGAAATCAAGGGAATGTGGAGGGAAAGATGTGAAGATCCCTCAAGAAGATTTGCACATGAATAAAGCTCCAATTATTCATATTATGGGTGTGGGAATTCAGCTACACAATCAGATCTAAATTCTATACCATGCCTATGTTCATAGCAAGAGAGATGGAGGAAGGAGATGTACCAAAGGAGGAGATTCTTGGTGAATATCTTCAAGAGTATGAATCTCAATCACAGAGGTTCAGAGATCATCTAAACTTCCAAGGGTTTTGCAAGATCAAGGAGAATAGAAGACCAAGAAATCACAATAGAAGCAAGAGGTTCAAGCAGCATGATTTGGGTAGATTCTTTCTATCTACTTTTGATGGGTCACCTAAATATACAACTAGGGCTTGGGTGAAGGAGTTAGACACCTATTTGTAGTAGCACCAAGTTTCAGAAGATGAAGCCATAAGAGTAGCAACATTGCATCTTGAAGGTAAGGCTTATGCCTAGTGGTTTTATGAAACTTCCTCCTTGAATCATGTAAATGTATCTACTTATACAAAGTTCACTAGGAGGTTAGTGAAAATATTTGATGTAAAACATTATGAAACTTCCTTGGTTGAGCTAACCAAGCCTAAACAAACAAAACCTTTGCATGAGTTGGAAGGATCCATAAATCCAAATCCATTCCAGAATTTTATTGAGGGGGTTAAAAACTTGTAGAATATCTTGCTAGAGGCAAGATCCCCACTTCAAGAAGGGCTCTCTTCTCAGAAGGAATACATGAAGATCTCTTTCTCAAAAGAGGATCAAAACAAAGAGCCTCATAATGATGATGAGGTAACCTCCATTAGTGATGAATAGAAAGCAAGAGGTAATAGTGTTATCACATCAAAAGTAGATCTAGTACCTCATGGAGAGGTAGATGGAGAAATTTATCCAATGAGAGGAGTTCTTGTATCATTGCAAGAAGTTCCAAAGGACCTCATATGTGGAGATCAAGGCACAATCCATGAACAACATGTGCCATTATTGATATATTTTGAGACCTTGCAGATGAAAGGAGAAGGTAGGGAGGATGGCTAGCATCATATGATTAGGAGCACACACTCCTATCTATTTCAGGAGGTTGATGCGCAAAAGAGGCAGACTGAAATGCGTAGTGAGAGCAAGGAAAAAGAATTCCACTCATATATGCAGTCTACTCTTGATATTGATGTCTCTTTGCATGGAGGCATTCCACGTGGAAGGCCACCAGATCAGGAGGTGATGAGGCATGTCTCACATCATGATGCACCATTCATAGATCCAAGATGAATGGGAGCATTTGGAGGTCATGGTACAATGCTGAGAGTCTTGGGTAGACTTAAGGAGGAGGGAGAGATTCTCCCAACATCATTATTACCCACTCTCATCTCAGATATTGCGCTGGGAAAGGAGAAGAAAAGGGAGGATAGAAACCTTCCAATATGTCACTTTGGCATGAGAGATGTCAAAGAGGAGTAAAATGCATGACATGTGCTTTCTATGATAGATCATCAACATTGTCACTGTGGAGGGTAGATCCATATTGGAAATCCCAGCTGTTGGTGGATTATTCCAAGGATATTTTTACTTGTATGATACTTGATGACTAGCTACATGAGGAGGGATATTCAATCAGAGATGAGGTCATCTACTATCATTGTATGATATTCTTATCTAGAGCTTAGAAGCTCAAGGATAAGTTACTACAAGCAGCTCATGAAGATTTTCTCTTCAGCCACACTTATTCTATGAGAGCATACCACAACATCATGGAGGGGTAAACTTGGGAAGGCTTTGAAGAGGTGATATATCAACATTTGAGGAGATGCATGGATCATGTGGAGATGGAGGAGATACATAACTCTTTGGGGGAGTTATCACAGCCACCTCTTTCCTCTTTTTGAATGAGAGGGGATTTATCTATGAGCCACTCCATTTGTATGAGAAAAGCATATGGTAAGGATCATGTTTGGTTGCATAATGATTTATATAATGAATATGTGCATTCCTTAACCATATATGTGCAGGCCATTGCTCCAATAAGGATCATTCTTCCTTACAAACTTCATGGCCAAATTTGGGCCATAAACTATGTTGAGCATGGCCACTCCCTAAGAGGATATAGGGAGATGATTTACCATTCAGGGTGCACTCCAAAGGCACCAAAAATTCTTCACATTTTCAAAACATGTGAGAAGGATATGCCAACAAGTAAGTGGAGGGGAAACCACTTACCATATCATTATCTAATGTAGTTAGGAGATATACTGCATTGGTTCCATATGTGAGACTATGATCCACCTCCACTATTTCATTTGGTTGTTTATGTTTCACTGGTTTTGATCCCATATATTGATGATGTCCTTATTCTTTTTATGGGAATGAGTGGAGTGAGGATGGAAGGATTGGATGTGCCCTTTGGGAGAGAGATTCTCCATGGTTCATATGTTTCATATTTTTGGAAGAGCATTGGACCATCCATGATTGCTAAATTGGGTTTCTTGTTTCCTTATGGGATAAGCCATTTGGGTAACTTGAGAAGTTGGGAGGTGCCTCTCATAAGCAGATGGGAGGAGTTTTTCTATGAATTACGACTCTAGAGGGTGATTCATTTTGTATGGATGATAGCTTGGAGATTGGAGCTCCATATGGGAATAAAGGTTCCCCACATTTTGAGTTCTATTCTTGCAGTTCCTTGGGGACAAGCAACACTTGGGAGGGGAGGATTGTAATATTCCTAAATTAGCCATGAGACCAATGTCTATATATATATATATATATATTTTTCTTATTGATGAACAAGAGGATATGTAGATCCATAAATATCCTTAATATGAATAAAATCAATGCCAATGTGAAAGGAAGACATCTTGGCAGCTTAATTGAGCACCCTTAGGTGTGAAAAAGGGTTGGAACACCTTGACTAGGTCAACTTTGACCAAATCAACAACGTTGTCATGGAGTAGTGGCATTCAATGAGGGACAACATAGTTTTAGATGGAGACTCTTTGCATGGAAGTAGTCTCATAAATGAATGAGGCCTAGGGTTAGAAATCTCATCAATTATATAAGGAAGAGGATGGCAGCCATATTTCATTATGTTGATGTTATGATATGTATGTTTTTGATTATGTGGCCTGTTTAGACATATATCTTTCTCTAGTTGTTTAGATGAGATTGAGTGTTGTTTAGCACCGGGTGTTCCTGATCGAGAATCCAACCTCTTCCATTGAGAAGCTCTTGGAGGATTTTTTAACTACATTTCCACATTCATGTTTCAGACCAAGTTTCAGTCTTATGGTACAATGCTGTTTCTGTTAAGAGATGTGCTGAGTTACGGGGTGCAACAGTGGAAGATCTTATTGGGTGTTTTCTGAGCTAGTTTTGGAGTGGAGGAAGGTTTCCTTCCATTGGGAGGCTAGTAAGGAGGGTCCTTGTACTTATTTGACATATTTGGCATTATTCCAAGTTTATTTTATCCCCTACAATGCATTTTCAGCGTAGATCTATGTTATTTTGGTGAGTTGTTGTAGGGGCAAGTTCAGTGCTCCATTTGGAGTGTTTTTTTTCCATTGAAGGGATCAACCCTTCATTGAGAGGGTTCGTTTGGAGGAGTTATTTTAGATCTACATTAGATTCATTCACCTCCTTTTATGTGCTTCAGTTGCAGTGTATCTTTAGCTCTAGGGCTTTAGATCCACCATTTATATTTTGTGTATTTCCGGAAACCCTTCCTGGGTTGCCTTGGAAAAGTGTATGGGAGCATATATCTCCATTTTTTTTCCTTGTATGAGCATGATATTTTTAGGTCCATCTATTTATATTTCCCAGTTGTAGTATTAGGCATTAAAATTGTGTTGTGCTTGCTTTAGTACTTTGTGTAGTAGTGTATTACTTGTTTTGGGTGCATTTTGACATTGGAGGATTATTTTGCCTATCTTGAGGGCTCGATCCTCGAGATATTGTACTTATTTATTGATTTTATACATAATACCATGGATCTATAATTTTCCTCACATGTAATGTGTTAATAATTTCTATTATTTCCATTATTATGAGCTATATTCCTGCTTTTCCCATTTGGGAATATTACACGCAGCCACAGAACTGGTGGATTTGGGCTATAGTTGCATGCTTTCTATAGGAATGATAGTCATTGGGGACCCTTAGCCATGGGAACAGAGTGTTATGCATGTATTTATGGATTCAAAGGTATATCAGGTTGCGCTCTCCCATAGCCGTAGGCACAGAGTGCTATGGTAGCAGCTGGGGACCCTTAGCTATGAGTTCAGAGTGTTATGATAGCGGCTAGGGCCTTACAGATGAAATTATAGTACTATGAAGTTTCCACTCATTGAAAATAGTGTCTAAAAATATGCTACAGGCAGTGACAATATATTATATTAATTAGAAGCAGAGTATAGATGTTTAGATGTGTTTCATGGATATTCTAGTTGTTGTGAAGATATGGATCATAGTACTCTATTTTGCTGACTCATTTGATGAAATTTTACTACAAGAATAATTTGGAAGGGTTTTCCCCATAGTGGGTTTTTCCCTGGTCTCTAACCAATCCTGGTGTCTCTATGTGTGTGCGATTTTCTTCATGTATTCCTTTATGTCCAGCTGCATTGATTTTGATGTTATTGTTCTTTCTACATAGTTGCATATGGTGATGGATAATAATGTAAATCTGAATAATGTTCTGATGTTATGGGGTGAACTTAATGTGTTAATGATGAAATTAAACTATGAAATAAAATATCAATATAGCCCTATGAAAAATAAACACATGGATTGACTGATGCAAATTGGGCAGGGAGTCCATGAGACAATAAATTACTTTAGGTTCTATCTTCAACGTTGGGTATGTTAGTGTCAGTTTTGTCATACTGCCATCAGTGATCAAATTTTATCTTTTGCATTTGCATAGTAGGAGTCCCATACCATAAATTTTCATCATTCCATTAGGTCATGGATTCATTGATGGTAGTGGTTTTTCATCAGTTTTCCCTCATGCGAAAGCTTACTAATTCCTCTCTCCATGGTCTTCATTCATGATTTAATTTCACTCCCAATTCATGTTATTAGGTCATAGGGTTGGTATTATTAGGTTCTAGGGTCTCATCATAGTCAAATTAATGAGTCAAGTGTCAATAAATATCAGTAAGGTCATGAGGAGGTTAAATAAACTCAAAGGCACAATATCTGGAAAGATCAAAGAATTGTTCTATCAATCTTGATGTAATTTTCACCTCAAAACCATGTTTTGAGGTGAAAACATGGTACTTTGCTTTTATTATCATCTTTTATGTAATTTTATGTCTTCATATGTAATAAGTTGCACTTCAGAATGCTGCTATCTCCACAAAGCCACCACCCTGCCTTTCAGAGGTGTTTTTCACAAAATTCTCAGTACAAAATCATGTTCTAAGTATGTCCATCAGAATAAGCCCGGAAAGAACTTTCCAATGGTATATTATACTTTCAAAACTGACTTTTGGATTGAAAAATATGCCTAAGTGAACAAAAGTCTCCAATAGCCTAACCTTACCCCTCTTTTCATTTGTCCCTTAGACTTTATAACTTCCCCCTTTTCATAAAATTTTAAAGTTTTTCATTATAATCCTTTCTTCCGATCCGATCGTACACTTTCCCTTCCGATCCGATCGCATCATCGCAATTGCATGACTCCCGATTGACCCTTCCCGATCACAAAATCTCCGATGCGATTGACCCCACCCAATCACATCCCGACCGTTGATCTTCCCAACGATCCAACGGCCAATATCTGATCGCATCGCCCGATCCCATCACAACATCGCAGCGTCCTCACTCCTATGATTTTTTCCGATGCGATTGACTTCCGACGCGCTCCCCCTATTTGCATCTCCATCGTCAATCCTCCTTTCCGATCGGACGACTCACAAGTCGTTGCACTATCGTAATCGGTCATTCCCATAGTTCAAATCCCGCTCTTCATCTCACCTGCGATTGCGATTACCGGGGTCCCACCATAAGGCCTTTTTGCATCGCGTTTTCACTCTACCATGTTTAAATATCCGCACTCCCCCGCCGATGTGATTGATCGCATATCACTCATCTCAATCGGCAGATCCCATGATATAATACACCCTCTCCCCTTCCCGATTGCGATTGCGATTGTCCATGGGCCCCACCTTAAGTTCCTTCCGCCTTTTGCAATGAAAAAGGGTTTTTCCTTTGTAAAGAACAAAAATAAATTTTGTTTGTTTTCAACGGATTTATATCATCGGACATTGTTTTCTCTTGTTTATTACCCCTGCTCTATGGTATTACCCCATCGCATCGCAAATGATTATTTTTATGTGCCCCCTCCTCTTCTGCTGCGATCTCCGATTTACGATTGTGATTTCCCCTCCCCCCTATACACTATCGCATCGCATATTCCCAATTGCACTATCCCAGTACACCTTCCCCCCTTCCGATTGCGATTTGCGATTGCGATTTGCGATCACATATGGGCCCAACATGCTTTCCTTTGCTTCTTTTCACCCAAAAAAGGAGAATTTTCTTCATTAAATGGAAAATTTCGGTTTTATTGTTTCCAACGGACATTTCTTGGCATAAAGGAATTTTCAAATCAAAGGAAAGAAAAATTCAAGGCCGAGAAACTAAATATAAACACAGAGATCATTATAGCACTACATCAGCGATGAAAAAGGGATCTTTTCCTCGGATTTCCTATTTTCATTCATTGGGTGTAACAGCAAATCTTCAAGATGGTCAAATTTATTGTTGCTTCTTCTTTTCAGGGGCAGATTGTTGGTTTATTTTCCATGTTCAGATTTCGGTTTCTGGGCTATTGAAATAGCTCCTCCTTCTGCGGATCTACCCCCCTTGAAATCTGTCTATTTAATGTAATTCTTCATAATTTTTAAAGGGGAATAAAGGTGGAATAAGTTGGAAATCATGGAGGACGCTTTGTGCTCCATTTGTAACAGTTTGGCAGGGAATTAATAAAGACATGCAGCTCTGATTTGTAGGATCCATGTGGTATAGATTTTAGCATTGTTCTTTCCTTTATGTTCATCTGTTAATTTTTATTTTTTCCATTCATTCAATCATATCTCTGGTTGAATGCTTTTAAGATAGATAGGTAGAATCCATTTTGTAATGCTCTGCCTTGGGAAATCATTCAATACTCTATATTTTCTGCTGTTTGAAAGGGATCCATCTCCTATGCCCTTTTCAGCTCCTCACCAGTCTTATTCATCTCATCATTATTTAAACCAAGTTGTTAAAATCCCTGTTTACCTTGCCCCATATAATATCTTGTATCTCTGATTTAAATCCCTAGATTCAAACTGCCCCATCTGCTCCATACAACCCTGATAATTTATAAAAAAATTTCCAATTATTGTACCTAGCCTAAAATTAGTTTTCTTGTTATACTTTTGAAGATCTTTCATGGAGAGAGCCCTCTCTTAACCTTGTAGGGCTAGCTACAAGGTTGAGCGTGGTTTGAAGGTTACCCTAATTTGCCTCCCTTTAGCCTGAGGTTCAAATTAGGTGCTAAATTTTCTTGGCGACCATACTGGGGAACATATTTCATTTTAAATTGATCGCCCCAGTAATATTTTTTATATAAATTCTTGGACTCTGGATGATGAGGTTCAGAGTTTTCTATCCTGAAATAAAACATTGTAAAGTAGAAATTTAACCACACTGGCTTCAAGGAGATACACAAGGGCCAATCCAGATCCAAATCCTCCCCCTGTGTTTGAAAATCCTAATCTCATTCCAAGGATAATCAGAAGACAAGAAGGATCACTAAGTCCTAAGCCTGTTTTCATATCCCATACCTGGCCCAGTGAGTCGTTGTTTGTAGAAGACCTCTCTTTTTATGAGTGTTTTAAGCTTTCTTTGTTCAGAAGTAAATCTGAAACTGCACTTGATGACACAGTTTTAGATCCAGAATTTCTTATAGATATCAAATTTCAAAGGGCAAACACATCAATTGATGATTATATTTTGAATTCCCCTCAGACATATGTCACTGTAACTAATATCCCTGAGCCTTCAGAGTCATTAGGAACAACATTTCCTCCCCCTAATTCATCAGCATTTCCATAAGTTTCAGAAGTCAATTTTTAGCTTTCGACTCCTCCATCAACACCTCCCTTGAATCCTAGTATCACAAACGCTGTTGTAAATCCACCTCGAGTCATGGCTTCCCAGTATGCACCCCTGGTTTTACCTCAGAATCTGAACGATATGCCTGATGATTATCAGAGTAAAATACCTATCTTTGATGCCACTCAAAGCATCACAACCCAACAGCATGTTGATAAGATGAATGACTTCTTTGACCTTCATGAGGTAGAGGCAGAAAATGTAACCACAAGATTGTTTGTCCAAATTTTTGGAGGTGAAGTTCGAAAATGGTTCAGAGCCTTACCAGTAGCCTCCATCCACACTTTACAGGAGTTACATAAGCAATTCTTAGACCGGTGGGAGGTAAAGAAAAGCCCACTTCAAATTTTGTCTGAATATGAAAATGTTAAAAGGAATGTAGGTGAAAGTGTACAAGATTATTGTGTGCGATTTAATGTTGTGTATAATGCTATTTCATCTAACCTGAAACCTCCCATGGGATTAGCTTTGCTCAATTTTCCAGATGGTTTTGATGCTGATATGGCATATTAGCTACGAGAATGAGATCCTACCATACTTGAAGACATGCAAAAGATAGCTGTAAGCGTAGAAGCCAATTTGCTGGCCAGAAGAGCTCGGGAAAAAGCTGAAAAGAGGGTAACTATGAAAGAAGAAGCATCCCCTTCAGACAGTAAGGTGGAAAATTTGATCCGAACAGTGGAGAAAATGGTTGATCGGTTGACTATTTAAGATAGACCTGAAACACAAATAAGGAATCCAAATTTTAGAGGACACCACCAGCCACAATTCCGAATTAAGCAGAGGGAACATAGAACGCAGGACTAAGTAATGCCACAGCAGTAGATCAGACCTCCTTTGTAACAAAATTATGTTTAGGGAATGGAAACAGATGATGATGATGATCTTGTAGTTGAGGCTAACCATTTTGAAGAATTCATATTGGCCAATGATGTAGTGTTAGAAGAAGAATCTGATGATTATCAAAGAGGATACATGAACGCTTTGTCAGCACAACAGAAGCAATATTATTTGAGGAGTAGAGATGTGCCGATCAATCCCATTTAGAAAAGAAAAGAGCTGCAATCAAAAAATGATTCTTAAAATACTCAAAGAAAAGGGAAAGAGCTTGCTAATCCTTCTCCCAGCAAGGAATCCTCAGCTAATAACGTTACAAATGAAAAGAACCAACATAGCACAACAAAAGAGCAAGTCGAGAAGAAAGATCCTCTCGTCAAAGAGGGAGAAAAGGTTCCTTCTTTTAATTTAGAAAATGAAATTTCTAAGCTGAAGGTGTCCATGCCATTGATTGAGTTGGTTAAAAATAGTACTTATAAACATCAGGTGTCTATAATTTTGCAAATAGACTCTATATCAGATATGGTAAATGTTGAAGATGATTATCCTGAACTCATTTTTGGTCCAGCTGTTAGCCACCTATAAAATTTGTTATATCAAAAGGTGGCTAAATCATTTTTTGGAGCCTTCAAGAAACAAGTTTTATTGCTAAAAATATTATCTCTTGAAGACTCATGAAGACATCATGCCCTTTGTCTTAATCTTCACTGTTTTTTCCGTTGTAAACTCAGAAATTCTATTGATTTCATAGAGAAAGAACTGCTGCAAAACACCATTTTTCCTTTCTTTCCACCTCAAAACTAACCTTCATTTTACCTTCTCTTTTCCTCATAAAATTCCTCTATTTTCCATTTTTCCCCTTTCCCTTTCATAAGATCCTATTTACAAAGTTTAAAACTCACTTTTGAACTTTGCTGAAACCCCCAAATCCATCAAAAACTTTGAAAAATTTCATAAAAAATAAAGTTTTTTAACTGCTGGCTTAAGCCCCTTTGGGCTAAAACCTAACGACTTCCCCACATGTGCCCGTTCCCTAGAACCAGGTGCTAGACTTACAAAGCACTTATCACAATCAAGATTTTCCGTCAAACGCAAGTCTTTTTGCTTTATTGAGACCTCTGATGCGATTGGTTTTTTATTACATAGCCCCAATCCTATCACTGTTTCATATAACCATAGAGCCTGCATCTGGCGCTAAAAATTGTTTAAAACCCATTTCCAATTTCATATTTCCCTTTGTAAGTTCATAAACCCACTTTTCCTAAGTTTTGGTCTAAACCCGCCAAAGCAATGTTTTGTAATGAAAATGGGTAGATTGAAAAGCCCAGCATCATTTTTCTGATGCGATTGAGCCCCATTTTATAAACCTCCGCTTCTCTCCATTTAAACCTATGGCCGGGACCAAGAGTTAAAGTCCTGAAGCACTAATCACATCGGAGAATTAAAATGGGTAGATTGAAAGACCAGCACCATGCTTCCAATGCGATTGGCCCTAAATACATATAAGCCCTGGGCCTATCACATTTCATATAAACGATTGGCCCCGCAGACGGGGGCCAAGCCATTTCATATATATAACCCACCCCAAGCCCCAAAAAATTTGTATTTCATTTATTTTTGGTTTTCATATGTTATAATGGGGTCTCGCCATTCATTAATCAAACCCATTCCTGACCATTGATCTAAAGACAATCAATGATCAACACAACATTGCATCGCAGATTTTACTGGGCGCATTTGTTTCCCCTTCTGATTTGTCACTCCTCCGATTCACTCCCCACTGTCAATCTGATCCTCAGATAGATGGCCAACGCTCAATCGCATCGATGCCATTCAAGTTCTTCCCCCACCGGTCGCATGCTCTGATCGCATCTGGGCCATCCACATGTCCAAATCGGACGGTCTAGATTGCATCTCCCAACTTTGGTTTAAATCATGTGTCCTGCTTGATAATGTTTTTTGCCAAATCCCGACCGTTGATCTCTGTAGATCAATGGCCCTCATTAATCCATTCTCCACCTTTGTATTATTTAGTTTATACCCCAGATCACATCTTAGCCACTAATTTTTTCCATCTAACAGCTCATATTAAACCCGACAGGCCCACCTTCTGTGGGTCCTACCTTCCTCTATTTTTAATCTTAGCCATCCAAACCTTGATCCGATGGTCCATATTGAAACCGCTCCCCCTGTTTCTTCCCATGCATCTATCGCGCTTGTTCTCCATCGTCGGATCTGAGACCCCAGATCCAACAGTCGATGCACGTTTTCGCATAATTTCAAGCGCGAAGGTTAATCTCCCAAAATCACGTGATATAAGCTGTATTTAAAATCCATGTGTCAGCCTCTGGCGCATATCGCGTCCAAAAAGCTAATACCGCTTTCTTGCCCTTCTGCAGCGTGAAACCCATGGTTTTCTTTTCTGAAACCACCTATCCCCTTTTGCACTATATTATATCGGGTTCCTCCTCGACCGTTGATCTTTGTAGATCAACGGTCCCAGATCATTTTCGCTTTATACTATCGCCCTCCACCTCTACCAAAGGTTTTCAACGTACAATCTCTGCCATTGATCTCGTGGCCTGATCTTATCCGACAACCCACAATCATCCCGAAACCCCAATTTCAATTCTTAACCATATTTCCTCCAACAAAGGTTTTTAACCTTATTTCTTTACATTTCCACCATTTCTCTATAAAGAAACCCCTTTGCTTTATTTTCTCCCGACTTATTTCCACCGTTGATCTCTGCGAAGATCAAATGACCCAAACTTAATCCTCTGCGCTATTTTCACCCACCGCCCTCCTTTTGACTTTTACGTGCAAATATCCACCATTGGATGCTGCCATCCAACGGCCATGCTCCCAGCCACAGCTTCCTAAGCAGTTTTACCTAATAACGTAGGATTGTATAACATTTCTGTGTATTTTGCAGGTTTCAAGGGTTTTCCCATTATAATAAAGGAAATGAAAGCCGAGGGTGACGATCCTCCTGACTTTCATTTATCAAAGGGAATTACTACACAGGGTTCAACTTCATGTTTCTTCGATGCTTCACGGGCATTGATGCCATATGGACCTTTCATAAGCCTGCACATCAACAAAACACAGACAATTAAATCAAAGATAAAGAGTATCAGTGTTGAAGAAAAAAACACAGCAGAACAGAGGATTGAAGATTGTTTTCATAGTTTTGGAGGATTACGGCTAAGATCGAAAGTCAAAAGCCTAATCCTTCGAATTAAAACACAACTAAAGACAATTCAAAATATTTATCAGTTAGAAAGAGCCTTCGCCGCCACATCAGAGGCCAATTGATTCCTCTCAGCTACCCCAGTGACACCTGTAGACTCAAATCATTCAATAGAGTTGAGTTATGATAAGAAAAGAAGATATTTTCCTTAGTGTAGCCGAATAGTTAACTTTGCCAAAATAAATTAATGCAAAAATATCAACAGAGTTATTACAACATGAAACAGAGCCTTAAAGTCAACAAAAGCTCCCACTGAGCTTAATTCTTAAATGTAAAACAATTAATATAGACAGAACATCTGTAAACTTCTCCATTGAGCCCCTCAAAGGTAGAGAAGCTATTAAATATGTATTAATTAACCTGGGAGATCTTTTATCCCCTCCCACCTCCTCATTCCTTCTATAAATACTTCTGTAGAAGATGAGAAAATTTTGGTTGCAGAACATTGAAATATACTTGAGCTTGAAACTTCTAATTGTAAATAGTGTTCACGGGCTCTTGAAGCTCTGCTTGTGATTACATAAGTTACGTTGAGAAGTGAAGATGATTTCTAAACTAAAACATTGGACTTGAAGCTATAACTGGTTTGAAGCATCAATACAAGTTGATTTATGGGATCCTGGTCTATGTCGACGGTGATGTTACTTCTTATTGTAAACTGTTATTTTATTTTTGTTTTCACTTTTTCCATCTTCTCTGATAAAGAAAAACAAGAATAGAGTTAGGATTTACTGTATATCAGTACCCTTCTCTGACTGATAAGCTTTATCTACATTTTTTCTTCCAAATTGTGTTGTTTAGGAATGATTTAATTCAGTTTAAGCAATTAGGAATGCTGGCATTCCGTCATCCTACTGTCTAGGCTAATTGTTATTCTTGAATGTTATTTTTAGTTTATGTTAAGTAGAGATGAACTAAGGAAATTATGGTGAGCCCTGTCCTTTAGTTTTATCCCCAAAGACTATCTGAAAGTTTCCCTAAGAATGTGTTGAAAGCGGGCTAGGTTCAAAGTCCTTACCTAATCTTAGACTATTCCTTGTTATCTTATGTGTTTTCCCTTGTGTTAATATGTTTTCTATTGAAAGTGTATCAAAATCTCGCTAGTTTCAAAGTACTTACCAGATCTTAGATTACTTTTATGTCTTTCTTAAGTGTATGTCAAAAGCAGGATAGTTTCAAAGTACTTACCTGATTTTAGGCTACTTTTTGTTCTTCATTTGTTTAATTCCCCTTCTGATTGTATCATTTCATTCCATAAAATCAACTTTAAAGAGATCCTTAGACATATATGACTTTCCCTATGGACCACTCTTGAACCTTTTTGTTTCAATTAAACCCTATTATGACTCCATAGCCCAATGGACTAAAAATCAGTGTTATATCTATCTTTTTAGCTAAAGCTTGTTCTGATTGCTTGCAACTTCACACCTTTGAAACTATTTCCATTTGGGACTTTCCACTCAAATTAATCATGCTCAACCATCCAAAACAAACAAAAACCCTCGAGCTTCATAAATAGCCTAATATCATTACCCAAAATCTCTTAAAAATAAATTCATATTTGCACTTTATTGGAGAGATCCCTCTCCGGATTCAGGAGGGCTAGATCCTAGAATCCCAAAGTAGTTGAAATAAGTTTTCTCCCTGCAGTTGGACTTTGCCAATATTGCTAATTATAGGGAGCTAACATCTCTGGTGACTCCAATGGGGACTTGAGTTATTTTCTTCTTGGATACTTTAAATATCTCAGAAACCGCTTTACTCACTAAACATTCGGCATATTAGCCAGCTGAGCCACCAGCAGCTAACATCTTTTGGCGACTCTACTGGGAACTTGAGTCGAATTTTCATCTTAGGTTCCCTTAAACACTTCATAAAACATTGTGAGTAAAAAGAGACCTTTTTTCAAGCACTACCAAGTAATGGTAATCATGATGAAACTTGTTTGAATCAGTGACAAACTAGGTAAACCCTAGGATTCTCATAAGAGTTTATCTAACCTTGAAGGATCATCTAGCTTAGCCATAAGAGTAGATTTTATTTGTCTCATAACCGTAGCTAAGTTTTGAAAAATATTAAGGACACTCTTAAGAACCATAGGACTGAAAAATAACTCAGAAAACCCAAAAAATATTTCAGATTGGTATTCAATAAACATGGTGGACCATAAAACCTTTTACCTCCAAAAGAGCTAAAAAATTCCACTTGGCAACCCCACAATCCTATACAGACCTTAAGACTCCACTGGGAAGAACCATTATCATTTTATCATCATTTAAACTCAGTTAGAGGACTGTAGGATTAAGATTTGTGTAAAACAGATTAGTTAAACCTCCTAAAGACTGTCATATTTGGTTTAACTTTTCTTGTTTAGTTGGGTCTGAAAAACACATCATAGTGGCTCCTAGAAAGATTCATAC
Source organism: Pinus albicaulis (assembly GCA_034641835.2). Lineage (NCBI taxonomy): Eukaryota > Viridiplantae > Streptophyta > Pinopsida > Pinales > Pinaceae > Pinus > Pinus albicaulis. The sequence continues at coordinate 33,141 of JAXQQM020079247.1, forward strand.
TAGAGCCCATCCTGACCCTAATCCACCTGAGATAGTTGATAACCCTGAAAGTATCCTTAGGAAGTCTCCTAAGATAAAATTTTCAACTGTTTTCAAATCACCCTTGAGAGCTAATTCAGTTCCTGAAAATCTTTAAGCTCTACAACAATCACAAGCTGACTTAGTAAATCCATTTAGAACTAGGGAATTTGATGATATAATTCAGCTAGACTCTGAGTCTTCACTTTCATCCCTGGAAACAAGTGAACATCCTGGTAATAGAGAAACAACACCACGTGATTTACACTTCCTTCACAATTTAGGTGTCTCTCATCCAAGATCGGCTCAAAAATCTACTGTTGTTCCATCCACATCTGTTCACCAAACATCCACTGTCCAAACCACTCCACTTCAGCTCACTTTCCATTTTGTTAATCCACCTCTTGTAAATCCACCTCCACCACATATCATGGAGGCATGGTATGCTCCCTTAGTCCTTCTTGTTCCCTTAGTCAATCTTCCACAGGATTATCAGTCCAAAATACCATTGTATGATGCCAGTAATACTACAACTGCATCACAACATGTGGATAAAATGAATGACTACTTTTACAGAAATGAAATTGATGATGATTCTCTCAAACTTAGACTATTTTCTCAGAGTTTGGGGGGAGAAGTAAGAAAATGGTTTAAATTCTTAACCCACAGGTAGCCGCCTGATTTTACTCGGTAAATCAAGAAGAGATTTCATTCAGGGGAGAATTATTCAGGAATTACATATAACTATGGACACAGATCTTATCATGATATTTGCTTCCTTGCCATTTTTGTGATATTTGTGCTGGCAACATATGTAGGGGGTGTGTTTTCCATTACTAACCATAACAACAAATATAAGCATGCGAGATCCTTTGTCTATCACCATGATTCCAGCAGCTGTGTGAGAGAAGTTGTTGATCAAAGTTTGGCATCACCAAATGATGATTCACTAATGATTACCAGAGATAAATTCAAGGATGAAGAAATAAAGCTACCCATGATCTCTATTAAACTACAACTGCAATTTCAGCATCTAAGGCATCTTTCCAAGGAATTGTCAATCAATGACAGAGGATATGTTTTGCAGTGTCATAAGAATGACAATGGAGTAGCGCAGGACAGATGTGAATGTTTAGACTTTGGCGATGACCTTTTTACTATAGGCAGCTGGGAACAGAAAGATTTTATTAGTAGAGATGGTCAGATGAAGTAGTCATCCCAAGTTTTTCTTTGCTTCAATTGATTAGCGTAATGAAAAGGCTGCAGGGGAACTCATGGGATTATCTTAGAAAAGCTTATGAATTGCAGGATTGAATGAATGGCAGTGACTTCATCTGTCAAATTGTGCAAGATATCAGGGAAACGTTTGAAGGGTGAAAAATACTTACACAAAAACGCAGATCCTCCCAGGTCACGATTTTCGTTTTCAAATTGTGGGCAAACAGAGGAAAATTTCAAAAAACCACGACGTGGGTTTTTTGCAGAGTATGCCCAATTGACTGCCAAGAGGAAATTGCCCAAAAATCCAAATCTTTTTAAGAGATTTTAATGATTCTTCAAATGTCTATTTTCCCGGTTATTTATTCGGACAACGTACGACAATTCTGAGAGAATGTCTGAGATGGTTATGGTCAGTTTGGTTGGTAGTTGGTTAAATACCGTCCTGATTATATAAAGGAGAAAATGCCGATAATGTTGGTTCTCACACATCTCAAACTGGGAGCGTATTCATATTTGGCTACACTACAGCATATCATGAAGCTCTGGATGGATTTCCGGATGATGAAGACCTCGAGTCATCGGAAGATGAGGAAGAAGATTAGCTCAGATCTAACGGTTTGCGGGGGTATGAAGTAAATGAAGTTTATGGGAGACAGCACCCCCGTAGATGGTTTAGTTGAAACCATTGTTTACCAGATCGACGGCTGTGATGTATTACGGCACCTCTTGGCCCTTTCTAGAATACGCCATCAGGCACCCCATTACCTTCTCGTTAGGTGGTTATTAGTTTTCATAAACCATGGGCGATTTTGTCGATTTATACATATGGGCATGGTGGGCCCCGAAGATACCATTCGTTCTTTTCACTTTTCACTAGCGTAGGATCTTATCTTTGGTTTATATTATATATTATATATAATATTAAAACATATATTTTTGTAAATTAAAATAATTCCAACATTTCCGAATCGGTTTCCGCCCCAGTCATAACTTGATTGGAAGTTAGTTCGGAAAGTTTACAGATATAAAAGCAGAGATAAGGGGAGAAGGAGGGTTCGGATTTTTTGAAAACCTTGAAGCCAAATTTTTTACTCCGGAATGGCAAATCAATGAAAGAGTATGCAAGTTTCTAGCATTTGTTTATGCTGAAAAGTTTATCCAGTATCCATATTGTTTTCATGTCTGTGAATGAAATAGAGTAATTTGAGTTGCGGGTCTCTTTATACTTGTGTATCTAAAATTTAAATACACCTTAATGTGCGCTCCTCTAGTTTAACCTTATCTTTACATCATTCTTCTAGGTTTTAAATTAGAAGATTATGTTTTAAACAGCATATCAGTTTAAAATCTCCTTCTCATTTTCTTCCATTCAATCATTTCGGCATAAGTGGAATATAGCATTGCATAACATGTATGGGTTTGTTGTTTAAGGGGTCATACAATCAATGTTTTAAGGGTTCTTAATACAAATACAAAATATATTCATTTGTGACATAATTAAATAATGTATCAAGCACTAATTCCTTTACACAACAAGGAATTGTTTCTTGAGGAACAACACCCCCCACGATATCAATGATCTCCAAGCCTTCCATTAGACATTCTTAAAAAATTGGGAAGTGAAGAAGAATCCTCTCCAAATCCTCTCCGATTACAAGAACCTCCACAGAAACACTGGGGAAAGTGTACAAGCTTACTGCACTATATTTAACAGTGTGTATAACGCCCTTCCCCCATATCTAAAACCTCCACAAGGCTAGGCTCTAAACCAGTTTCACAGAAGGTTTGACCCCAAATAAACCTATCAGTTAGAGAGAATTGCATCCAGCAGCCCCAACCCTTGAAGATATGCAAAAAGGGGCTCTTGCTATTGAAGTTAACTTAATGGATAAAACAGCAAGAATGAAGAATGAGAAGAGAGTGTCCTTTAGAGAATAATCCACACCTTCCACTTCCGGCTCAAAGATGGAAAGAATGATGGAGGAGATGATGAATAAAATCAGCATTCTTGAGAGAGCACAAGCAAGTTAAAATCAAACTGCTCCTCAAAACAGAAACCAGAACCAAAATTAGAATTTCAGAAGGAACCAACCCCCAAATAGACCAAGGGAAGATGATCAGCAGATCACTCCTCCCTTTCATCAAAACTATGTGAGCGAGGTTGAGGAAATAGATGAGCAAATAGAGGAAGATGATATCAACATGCTGGGGGTATATAATGATGACTTTGAGGTTAGTTATGATAAAAAACAAGGTCTATACACACCTTATGATGACAAAAGAGATAATTATGAAAGCTATTATCAAGACATGGAGAAAGTCATCATAGAATCTCAAAGGGAATATGACCTTAGAAGTAAAACCAATCAACAAACTCTCAACACCAAAACCTCTGAAAAATATTCACAAAACAACATTGTAAGTAAACCCAAATTTGTAAGATAGAAAGACAAAACAGTGGCTGTTAATTCTGATAAAGATAAAGAGAAAAGCACTCAAAAAATGCAAAACAGAATGCATACCTTAGCAGTACTAACACTTCAGCTAGTACTCCTATTAAAACAATTTTGTCAAATGTAAATAGACCAAATCAGCAATTTGATGTTGCTGATAGAGTGGTAGTTAAGAAGAGCAGTTAAGAAAGTTTGGGAACCAACACTTGAAAGAATCAAATTCCTTTTAGTTTGGAGCAGGAAATTTCAAGAATTAAAATCTCTGTTCCCCTGACTGAGTTAGTTGCCCAAAATGTATATAGGACCCAAATTTTGAAGGCTTTAAACATAGAGGATAATAATGACACAGTCAATCTTAGCAATGACCAGCCTGAGCTTATTTTTGGTCCAAATATTGAAGGTAGATATCAAGAGGGACCTGTTCATCCCTTTTATGTAAGTTTAAACTTTCATGACAATATTTTGCACAACGTTATGCATGATTCCGGGGCCTCTCATAATTTAATGCCCAAAGCTGTAATGGAGAGCCTAGGTCTAGAAATCACCAGAACTTACAAGGATCTTTACTCCTTTGACTCAAGCAAAGTAAAATGTCTAGGATTAATTAAAGACCTCTGCATTAACTTAGCACAGATTCCAACCAAATGTTTGGTCATGGATATTGTTGTGGCTGATGTGCCCCCAAAGTATGGAATGTTGTTATCTAGGTATTGGGCAGCTAAGTTACAAGGGACTATGCAGATGGAAATGACATATGCAACCATTCCTGTTTTCAATCGAACAAAGGAAAACTTAGGGGGGAATTCATATGCGGTAGATGGTGACAGTCAAAGAAGACCGCAAAAACTCTCCTCTATATTTTGTAAATATAGGCCTTCATTCATTTATCACCTTCAACGATGAAACATTCTTTAAACGAGTGGCTTTAATAGAATTAGCCAATGAGAGGAGGGAGACAACATAGATATGTTAAAACAGTTTGATGAACCCGTAAACAACAACAAACAACACATGGGTCTTGAACTACAAATCATGCTTCCATCGATTTTTAACCTTGAGAGTCAAGAAAATGTTCCTTGACTTAATGCAAAACCTGAGGAATTAAAACAAATTCAACTAAGTGTTGATACTCAAGAACAATCCAGGCACTATAATTGAAAGGAGACATTAACCAAGATGAACTGAAACTAGTCCTCTTTGTGGGTATATGTTGGGGTTCCCATGTTTTGGCTAGATTGGCAAGAACAAAAGATGAGACAACATCAAACCACTTTAAGACCTCAGGATCTAGCCCTCCTAGGTCCAGAGAGGGATCTCTCTATAATAGTCAAAGTATATTTTTCTTTGGAACTCGAATGTTAAGATGTTAGGCTAGTTATAGGCACAAGCTTTGTTTGTTTGAATTGTTTTGGTTTGGTTGTTGGTTATCAGGAAAGAAAGGTTCAATGTAAGACAAAGTTGAGCAAAAAGGGATATGGCAGAGGTGAAATTTTCCTGGAAATATTCAAAACCATTGGGAAATGGAGTCAGGAAAGGATTTGCTTGCTAATCAATAGGCAGGCTTTCAATTGGGCTAGTTATCTAAAACATAGGATCTTAAAGATGATTGCGTGATATGAAAGGTAGGAGAGGAGGAGATAACATATATTCAGAGCACAAAGTTAAATACCATCTAGTCGCACAAGGATCCTAGTGGACAGGGCTAACTCTAATCCCCAGTGTTCCCAAATCTTCCAACTAAATCCATAACAAGAAACATCTAAGAACTGAATTAATTTAATTCATACATCAGAGAAATAGAAACTAAAATTTACTACAACGGTTAAACCAACGAAATCATTCTTTAGATAATACATTAAGGAAAACATCGATAGCAGGAGAGCGACAACATAGAGATTTCCCTAACAAGGGTAAATCCTATGCCAATATTCTGATGCAAGCCAGTAGAAACGAAATGAAATAAATGTAAACACAAAGATAGGAAAACATCACCGTTGCTTCAGATCAGGATCCAAATAAATGTGCTTGTCATATTAAATAGCAATAGCAATCAAGTACAACATTGCCAATAGCTGAATACTCAGTCTGAAAACATCTCCTTCAGCCTATCTTACAACTTTACACAGAGACTGTGTCTCAAAAGAAACTACTTGCAGTTCTCTGATAACTGATCAACAACCTTTACAATGAGTTTCGTTCTGAATTTATAGCAGAAAGATGGGCCAAGGAGGTAGGTGAAGAACTAAATGCAGTATTAAAACTTCTGAAAAGAAATAGGGCTGAAGCCCACTCTGTATAAATCCTGTGCATTAATCTCTGATGTTCTTTGGGTGAACGAATGATCTTCTTCAGACTACAAATTACTCTAATATGGCTCTGAAGTACTATGACTGCAGTACTGTGTAGTACTCTGGTGCATAAACATAATGACTGAATGGACTGCCATGCCTTGTGAAACAAATTCCCTGGTAGCTTTGGACTCTGGTTGAGGCGGAAATCTTCAGGAACACGGTAAATAATGGAACTGATATGGGCGCTTTGTCCTTTAGGACAATCTGCTGATGTGAACCCTGATATACATGAATCTCTGTGTGTTGTACCTTCTGCATGATCCATGGGGTCACTGATCTGGTGCTTTACCTCTAAAACTCTGAACGTAAGTCTTAAATATCTTCATTTGCGTGCCTTAGGCTCTCTGCTTCTTAATTCAAATTCTGGCTGCAGAATCTGGGCTTTAATGGCACCGGATAGGTTTTTTGTGGAGATTGAACTATCCTGGGATAATATTTATTCCGCCGCTACCTTTCCGGGCATTTCTCTGTAGTACCAGCTTCTGGATTTAATTCTGCCGGCGCAACACTCCATTAAAGTAGAACATATGAACCATGGTGGTTTTCCGCCTTTCTGAAACCCTGCGAAAACACGAAACCAGTTATGAAATCCATGGATGGGGGCGGATGATGTGGATGTCTGCGTGGATGATAGTGGAACTGCAAAGGAATGTCGAAAAACGCTGTGGAATGGTAGAAAACAGAGATGGCGAAAGGTTGGCGGAATGCAGAGCAAATTATACGTGAAAACCTTATAAACATCGACCTTTGAATGAATTTATGCAATGGGATGGGTGGACGTACGACGAACACATGTGGAGGTGATGTGGATGGACCGAGCGACGACAGAAATTCAACGGTGGGGAAACAAATTTGGACCGTCTGATCTCAGAGGAGATCGACGGTTGAACATGCGGCGGAGGACGACGAACGGTGGGCCAGGGGTACAGAGACTATGGGTTAAACCCCGCGCAACTTCGTGAAGCGACAATCGTTGGATGAGGCGCCCCAGATCTAACGGCTGACGGCGATATCGCTCCACGTCCTGTACCGAAAGATAACGTGCAATGGGCAAGCGGTTTTGGAATCGTACAGGAGCCACACGTCGCAAGCTGAGTGGAATCGCTGGGCAATGGGAAAATACCGCCCGACCCCTATTAGCGGTGCAATGAAAACCAGGCTGTTTTATGGATAGTGTGCGGTGGGGACCACAGGGGTAGGTAGAGTCCGAACCGTCGAATCCGCGGGAAAATGAACGGCGATGGTGAGATCGGGGGTTTGAACGGGGGAAACACGAACGCCGCGGGGTTTAACGATCGCCGCCCGATCTACAAAGATCAATGGTTAGGAACGCTCCCGATATACATTGGAGATTAGTGCCTTTCAGGCCAGCGCTCAGTCATAGCGCAAGGTTCTGTGGGGGGAAGGTGCGGGGGCTAGGCCGAAAGGGGCTAGGCCCAGACTATGCAGAAAATATGGTTTTTTGGCTCGTTTTTAAAGCATTTTAAGGCCAGCCAAGGGCAACGATAGGGGAATGAGGGGGGAAATTGGCTAACCAAAGGGTGTAGGGATGTTTTAGAGGGAATTTCATGGGGATTTTGGGAAGTTTTAGGAGAGAGAAGGGGAAATTTAGGGGGAACAAAGGGGACTTTGAGAAAGGAAAATGGGGTGAAAATGAAGCGTTTTGCAAGGGTATAAAGGGCAGAATAAAGCCTTTTGGAGCATGATTCCTTATCAGCAAGGCCTATTGACTCAGAACAACAGAGGGGAGAAGTCATAAGGCAGGGAACCTGAAAAGGCTGCAAGGATGATGTGTTTTCAAGGGAAATGCATTCCTTACAGGCTTATAAAACAAATTAGCCCCTTGCTTGCTTGTCAAGGAATTTATAAGGGGCTAACAGTGGCTCCACATGGGGATGGATTCTTCTTGAAGAAGTCAAGAATTCGGAGAATAGATCTTTGGTGTAGGCTAGGTGCCTGCTGCTTTACACATCCCTTCTTTGATTTTCAGCTGCCACAATTGTGAAGACATTACATCAGCAAAAAAACTTTCCCAACAAACTACCTACCAACACTACAATCCTAGCATTTTTTCTTCTTTTAGGGTGCATTTGAGCTAGCAGACCCTTTGCATCATTTATTTTTATAATAGAAAATAAACCTATTCTATTTCTACCCTTATTGCTCCATGAGACCAGGTTAGACTGTTGGTCTCATATGTTTCTCTACCTAATCTGCTATCTGCTGGGATTAAATTGTCCAGCAGATTTCTTCTCTATATTCTATGACAGAAATTGAAAAATAGCCAATCCAGGATTAGACTGTCTGACTTGATGTGGGTCCAAGGCATAAAGACAGTTGCACATGGACAAAATTTGCAAAAAACTGAAAACAAAACTGTGAAGGCTTGAGATCTGCAACTTGAAGTATCCTTCTTTCTTTTTGTGACTCAGGTTTTGAGCATATTAGAGTCACTTCTTTTGCACTTCTGAGGTTCATGTTTTGAGCATGTCTGAACCTCTCCTTTCCTCTGTTTTTGAAACATTTTCTCTTTTTTCTTGAAAATAAAAACTGCAATGGTATGTACAATGGGAATGGAAACTGGAAATTGTAAATCAGTAGAAGTAGTGTTTGACCATCCTGCCATTGACAGGACCCCCAAACAGTTCTGTACCATCTGATTCTTGTAGGAAGAAAGCATTTGGACACACAGTGGCCTGGATGATGTATGCACCTTGCCACAAACTGTCAAACTTGTTGTGCTTTCCTTTATCCTCTCTTCTTGAATCCCACTTCAGAACTTTATCCCCAATTTTGAAATCAGCAGCTTTGGTTCTTTTGTCAAACAATTTCTTTATATTTTCCTGAACTTTCACTGCTCTGTTGTAGACCTCTTCCCTTTTTTGCTAGAGGTGAATTGTCTAGTTTATTCTCCTCACCATACTGTCTTCTTCTGTTTGTATCTCTTGGACCAGCTTGATCACTGGTACCCCAAGGCTGGTAGGAAATACTGCTTTTGTACCATAGACAAGATGAAATGGTGACATGCCAATGGACTTATTTGTTGTAAGCCTGTCAGCCCACAAGGCATGTACTAGCTTGTTATGCCATGACTTTTTGTTCTCCTCCAATAGCTTCTTGATGATGATCACCGGGCTCTTGTTTGATGATTCAGCTAATCCATTACCTTGAGGGTAATAGGCAGTTGAATAACCAAGTGCTATTTGATACTTGTGACAAAAATCAACCATTTTCTTGGATCCGAAAGCAGTAGCGTTATCAGTGATTATTTTCCTCGGGCAGCCAAACCGAGAGAGGATGTGACCTTCTAGGAAACTAATGATGACTAAATCTGTATAATTCCTAGTGGGTATGGCCTCTACCCGCTTAGTGAAGTAGTCTGTGGCTGTTAGGATCCATTTGTGTTGTGCAGAAGAAGTAGGGTGAATCTCCCCTATGAAATCTAGACCCCATTGCAGAAAGGGACCCTCAACAGTGATGGGTTGTAGAGGTAAGGGAAGGAGTTTTCTTTTGCCTTCAAATATCTGGCATTTGTGGCAGGAAATTATCATCTTATGGACATCATTGAAGAGTGTGGGCCAATAGTAGCCAGCTCTGAGTATTTTGTTTGCAGTGGCTTTCCAACTCAGGTGGCCTCCACATTCTCTAGCATGGAATTCTTGTTTAATCCTCTCTGCCTCGTCTTCAGGCGAACATTTAAGCAACAGGCCATTTGGGTTCTTCCAGTATAAGCAGTTATTCAATATGCAATAGCTCCTGGCTTTTAGCTTTAAGAATCTAGCCTTAGTCTTTGACAGTTCAGGTGGGGCATTGAGGTGTGTAAGCACATACAGAATGTCAGAATACCAAGGAGAGCTTTGAAACTTTTCCTCAACAGTGGGATCAGGAAATTTTTGTTGCTCATCCAAGGTATTCACCATGTTAATGTCTAGGGCTTGTAAGTTTGATTCAGCCATTAGTCGAGTTAAGCCCTGACCTTTAATCAGTTTGGTGGGTTTTATCTCAGGGTCATATTCTAAAATCACAGCAATCCGTTTGCCCCTCTTTCCATCAGGATCTTGGGACAATATATCTTTGACTATGATGTTGGGCACATAAGCTATGGAGTGAGAATGCAATATGTACACCCTGAAGTCTTTCAAGACCTTAATCAGAGCATAGGCCTATTTTTCCATTATGTTGTATTTCAAGGGTGAATCCCTTAGTGCTTTGCTGAAAAAGGCAATTGGTTGTTCCATTCCCTCTGTGTTTTTCTGCAGCAAGACTGCAGCCACTGTATGCTCGGAGGCAAATGAAAAGATCAGGAAATATTTAGAGAAATCTAGGCTGATCAGAACAGGAGCTTGGGTGAGTGCAATTTTTACTGATTCAAAAGATTGTTTAGCTCCAACAGTCCATTTAACCCCCTCGCCTTTCTTTAGCATGCTAGTCATATTCCTAAGGTGTTCAGCCAGGTTGGGGATAAATCTCCTAAGGAAGTTGATTTTCCCAATGAAGGACTGTAATTCTTTGATGTTTCTCGGGTGTGTGATTTGTAGTATTCCCTCAACTCGTTGTGGGTCTATCCTAAATCCTTTTTTAGATATAATGTGGCCAAGAAGCTTTCCTTCTTGCAGCCCAAATACAGTCTTTTTAGGATTCAATGACAGACCAAACCTTCTACATTTTTCAAACACTTTCCTCAGATGTTTCAGGTGTTCTTCTTCAGTCTTAGAATAGACTGTTATGTCATCTAAGTAAATAACAATGAAGTGCCCTATCTCATCTGAAAAAGCTATATCCATTGCTCTCTGGAAGGTTGCCCCAGCGTTCATCAATCCAAAGGGCATTTTTACATACAAAAAGGTGCCCCATGGAGTGGTAAAGGCTGTTTTGAGTTGGTCTTCTAGGATTACTAAGACTTGATTGTAACCTGAGAAACCATCTAGCAAGGAGATCCTTTTAGAGCCCACTACCCTCTGAAGAATATGTTCCATTTTTTGCAAAGGGTAATTGTCTTTGAGTGAGGCTCTATTAAGATTTCTGAAGTCTATACACAGCCTGATTTCCCCTGTTTTCTTTCTCACAACCACTAAGTTTGACACCCAATCAGAGAACCTCACAGGAACTATTATGCCTGCCTCATACATCCTTTTAATCTCTTTTTCAACTGCAGGCAATTGTTTTGGGTTTATCCTACGAAGTTTCTGCCTGAAGGGTTTCTGATTCTCTTTTAAAGGTATTTTGTGCTGTATAATGTTGGTGTCATAAGCCTTTAGGTCTTCGTAACTCCAAGCAAAGACGTCCACAAATTCCTTAAAAAGGTCTATATATTTCTTTTTCATTTCTATGGGCAAGGACTTTGCCAATTTAATCATTTTTGGCTTATCTGCTGTGCCTATATTGCATTCTTCTACATCAGAGTCTGCATGCTCTATGGTAGGCCTTTTAGCTACATCATTAAAGTCAAAGAGGTCCTCTAAGGGTGCCAGGCCTTTGGGTATGTTCTTATCTTTGGCCTGTAGCACCTCCATCTCCTCATTTTCTGTGTTTTCACAATTTCCGTTTGAATTTCCAGTTTCTTGGTTTAAAGCGTTTATCTCTATGTTACAGGGCGTCTCCTCCTCATCTGATGGTTCCTCCCTTAGGTAGCTGTCACTAGACACAGAGTCTGAATCAGAAAATTCAAACTCGTTTCTGCCTATCAGGAAATCTTCGATTTGCTTATCTCCCTCAAAGACCTACCAGTATTTTTCATTATCCAGCACTGTAGGTCTGAATTTGGTCTGAATGATGATCCGTTGGTCGCTGGGAGTCTTAGGGTATGAACTAGCTAGGCAAGCTAATCCGTTTGCAATGACATTTTGACTCCTAGGAACAAACACTAATTCGTATTCCACAAATATTTTCAATAAATCCATAGTGTCATTCCTGTAAGCTCTCAATCTAGGATGTTTCGCTGTGTATTCACCATTCACCTGTTTAATAATCAGCTTAGAGTCCCCATGCACAGTCATCCTACGGGCTCCTAGTTTTCTCAACAGGTTCAAGCCTAGGATAAAGGCCTCGTATTCTGCAACATTGTTTGTACATTTGAAGTGCAGGTTGCAGGCATGGCTCTCTGCGTAATCACTCTCTGTGTTATATATCCACACTCCTGCCCCAGCAGTTCTTCTTGTGCAGGACCCATCGAAACTCATTTCCCACATGGGTTCACTCTCGCTTTTGTTTTCATTCCTTTCCCTACAGCTGGGTTTGCCATTATGTTGTGTTATAGGGTCTACACTAGGTTGTGGGCTGTTTAGTTTTTCGTTATGGATGTGGAAGTCAGAGACGTGACTAGTTGGCTGATTGCATTCTGTTTCTAGTTCACTTTACGTTGTGGTTTCAGTGCATTGTTCAAGGTTTTCTACGTATTCATCCTTTGAGTCTAGGGTAGCCATTATGTTAAAATACATTGGCTCTGTTTCATCCTGTGTACCTTTGCTTGTATCTACGTTTTCAGATTCTGGTCCCCCCAAAGATTCATCATTACAGAAGATAAAGGAATCCAGGTCTGTATGTACAGAGTATAGAGGAAAATTTTCAGGCTTTTCAGGACTACTAACCAGGAATTTCATTTGTTCTTCCCTGTACAGTCTTCTAAGTTGGCCAAAGATTGGGATTGTGGCATAAGCCCCATCCATCTGCATCGTTCCTTGCAGCTTGGCTCCCCATGATCTTGATAATAACATGCCATATTTGGGTGGCACATCTGCCACCACAACATCCATGACCATACATTTTGCAGGAATCTGAGTCAGGCTCACACATAAATCTTTGATCAGGCCAAGACACTTTACTCTATTAGAGTCAAATGAATATAGGTCTTTATAGGGACGGGTTATCTCTAGGCCTAATCTTTCCATCACTACTTTAGGCATTAGGTTATGTGATGCCCGAGAATCATGCATTGCATTGTGGAGAATCTTATCATGGACATTAAGACTGATATAAAAAGGGGGCACTACCCCTTCCTAAAACTTTCCTTCTATCTTTGGACCAAACAAAAGGGCAGGTTGATCATCACTCAAATTTATAGTGTCACTGTGCTCACCTAAATTTAATGCTTTCAAAATTTGGCCTTTATATACATCCTGAGTGGCCAACTCAGAGAGTGGGACAGAGATTTTAATTTTTGCAATCTCACTCTCCAAATTGAAAGTGGACTGAGTCTTTGGAATGTTCAACTCTGTTTTGTTAGCCACCGCTTTAGTGGCTGAATCAGTGTGTTGATTCTCATTATGTACAGTGTTTGTGACATTTTTATCAGGAGCATTAGCTGCAGTGCTAGTGCTGCTAGCTGGTTTACCTTGTGTATCAGTGTTTTGGTTGTCCTTTTCTTTATTCTTTCCAGAACTCTCAGCTGCTGATTTGTTACTTTCAGCAGTTGCTTTAGAAGTTTTCTCAGGTCTTTTCTTGATGGTGACCTCAGAAGCTTTTGGTTTGGGAGTTTCTTGGCTCTTTTTTCTTCTAAGTTCATATTTCTCTCTGACCTGCATCATGGCATTTTCAAACCCTAGCCTGTAATCCTCATATTCTAACCATTCCTCCTCCCCACCAGAGGATGAGGGCTGATCTTCTTCTGAGTAACAGTTATGGATTGAATATTCCGTTCCAAACATGTTTATTGTGTTCCCTTCAAACTCTTCTATGATTCCCTCATCTTCATCAAGAAAATTCTCTTGGAATGGGGGAATAACTTGTTGATCTGACTCTCTTTGTCTGTTGGGAGTGGCATTGTTCCTTCTAAATTTTTGGTTCTGGTTTTGATTTTGATTTCGGTTACTGACTGTGACAACCATTTTTTCCATCATTTGATGTAACCTTTCCACATTTTTGGATAATCTGTCATAATTGGGTCAGATGTGGAAGCTACATTGTCATCTTTATATGTTACCCTCTTCTTAGATCTCAGTCTTGCTCTTTTCTCAATCAGATTCACCTCTATGTTCACTGCTCCTTTCTGCATGTCCTCAAATGTGTTGTACTCTTTATCCCTAAGCTCATAGGCCATGTCAGCATCAAAGCCTTCGGGGTATTTTTCTAAATTCATGCCTTGTGGAGGTTTCATGTGTGGAGGGAGGGCATTGTAAATGCTGTTAAATCTTGTTGTGTAATCATGGAAACTCTCTCCTATGTTTCTTTTAAGGCTCATGTATTCTACTAAGAGTTGGTGAGGGTTAGCCTTAGCTTCCCATTTGTTTATGAAAGTCTGATATAAGGCTGGAAGATCATTGATGCTACCTGGAGATAGGCCTTTAAACCATTTCTTCACATCACCCCCTAAGCTCTGGGCAAATATTCTCATTTTGACTGTATCATCATCTATTTCCATGTAGTCAAAAGAATCTTCCATCTTATCTACATGTTGCTGGGCTGTGATGGACTCTTTAGCAGTGAAGTGTGGGATCTTTGACTGATAATCATTGGGTAAGGGTACTAGAGGTTGAGGTAAAACCAGAGGTGCATATCAAGCTGCCATGATGATGCTTTGATGAGGTAAAGGGTTAACTTGGGTAGCTGGAATATGGATGACAAGGATATTATGACCAGCAGAAGACTGATGAGCAGATCTAGGGTGACCAAACCCCAAGTTTTGAATGAAGTGTATATCAGGAGGTGTAGATGGAGGGGTATGTCTACTCCCAAGGTGTCTACCACTGTGGGGTGGTGAACCAGGAAGCTCAAGGTCTGGCTGGTCTAAGATACTGAATGACCTAGTTCTAGGTAATCTACTAAGTAGGTCTAGGTCAACGTGAAAGTGTGATAGAGCTGTAAGATCTTCTGGTGCAGAGTTAGCTCTATGGATGTGGCTGGAAATAGTTGGTCTTTTAGGTGTGTGAGATCCTTTGAGGATACTCTCAGGGTTGACAACTATTTCAGGTGGGTCTGGGTTATGGTAAGCTCTTGTATGAATGGTTCTATAAGCTAGAATGTTGTCTTCTGACCAAGTGGCTTAACCCTACTTTTTACTTCTACTGTGTTTATGAGATGTCCCCTTTCAGGGATATCTTCCAAACACAACAAACTCTAACCAGAGATTGACTGGGAGGGCATTTACCAGATATGTCACCTCTGAAAGAGTGTGATATCTGGAGGCTACCTGGCCCTTTCCAGACTCTGTCCAAAATTATGGGAGAAACACAACAAATGGTATAGAGGTTGATGTGAGAATAGGACTCTTTTACTGCCAACCTAACCAGAGATTTTAGATTTCTGAGGCTCTTATGATGTAGCAAGATGGATGGTACTCAGATTTTCCCCAGCGGAGTCGCCATTATGTTGCGGTTCCCATGTTTTGGCAAGGTTGGTAATACCAAAAGATGAGACAACATCAAACCGCTTTCAGACCTCAGGATCTAGCCCTCCTGGGTCCAGAGAGGGATCTCTCTATGTTATATCAAAGGTGTATATGTCTTTGAAGCTCGAATGTTAAGATGTTAGGCTAGTTATAGGCACAAGGTTTGTTTGATTTGCTTTGATTTGGTTGCTGGTTATCAGGAAGGAAGGGTTCAATGTAAGACAAGGATGAGCAAAGAGGGACAAGGCAGAGGTGAAATGTTCCAGGAAATATTCAAAACCACTGGGTAATGGAGTTAGGAAAGGATTTGCTTGCTAATCAATAGGCAGGCTTTCAATTGGGCTAGTCATCTAAAACATAGGATCTTAAAAATGGATGTGTGATATGGAAAAGTAGGAGGGGAGGAGATAACACAGATTTAGAGCACAAAGTTAAAGACCAGCTGGTCGCACAAGGATCCTAGTGGACAGGGCTAACTCTAATCCCCAGTGTTCCCAAATCTTCCAACTAAATTCTTAACAAAAAACATCTAAGAACTGAATTTATTTAATTCATACATCAGAGAGCATGCAATAACATCCACTACACTGGTTAAACCAACTGAAATCAATTCTTAGATAACACATTCAGAAGAAAAACATTAATGGCAAGGAGAGCAGAAACATAGGGTACCTAACCAAGGTAAATCCTATGCCAATATTCTGATGCAAGCCAGCAGAAACGAAATGAAATGAATTAAACACAGAGATAGGAAAACATCACCGCTGCTTCAGATCAGGATCCAAAGAAATGTGCTTGTTATATTAAATAGCAATACCAGTCAAGTACAACATTGCCAATAGCTGAATACTCAGTCTGAAAACATCTCCTTCAACCTATCTTACAACTTTACACAGAGACTGTGTCTCAAAAGAAACTACTTGAAGTTCTCTGATCACTGATCAAAAACCTTTACAATGAGTTTCGTTCTGAATTTATAGCAGAAAGATGGGCCAAGGACGTAGGTGAAGAACTAAATGCAGTATTAAAACTTCTGAAAAGAAAGAGGGCCGAAGCCCACTCTGTATAAATCCTGTGCATTAATCTTCGTGTTCTTTGGGTGAACGAATGATCTTCTTCAGACTACAGATTACTCTAATATGACTCTGAAGTACTATGACTGCAGTATTGTGTAGTACTCTGGTGCATAAACATAATGACTGAATGGACTGCCATGCCTTGTGAAACAAATGCCTTGGTAGCTTTGGACTGTGGTTGAGGTGGAAATCTTCAGGAACACGGTAAATAATGGAACTGATATGGGCGCTTTGTTCTTTGGGACAATCTGCTGATGTGAACCCTGATATACATGAATCTCTGTGTGTTGTACCTTCTGCATGATCCATGGGATCATTGATCTGGTGCTTTGCCTCTAAAACTCTGAACGTAAGGCTTAAATATCTTCATTTGCATGCCTTAGGCTCTCTGCTTCTTAATTCAAATTCTGGCTGCAGAATATGGGCTTTAATGGCGCCAGATAGGTTTTTTGCGGAGATTGAACTGTCCTGGGATAATATTTATGCTGCTGCTACCTTTCCGTGCATTTCTCTGTAGTACCAGCTTCCAGATTTAATTCTGTCGGCGCAACACTCCATTAAAGTAGAAAATATGAACCATGGTGGTTTTCCGTCTTTCTAAAACCCTGCAAAAACACAAAAGCAGTTATGAAATCCATGGATGGGGGTGGATGATGTGGATGTCTATGTGGATGATAGTGGAACTGCGAAGGAATGGCGGAAAATTTTGTGGAATGGTAGAAAACAGAGATGGCGAAAGGTTGGCGGAATGCAGAGCAAATTATACGTGAAAACCTTATAAACATCGACCTTTGAATGAATTTATGCAATGGGATGGGCGGACGTACGACGAACACACGTGAAGGTGACGTGGCTGGACCGAGTGACGACATAAAGTCAACAACGTGGAAACAAATCTGGACCGTCTAATCTCAGAGGAGATCGACGGTTGAACATGCGGCGGAGGACGACGAACGGTGGGCCAGGGGTACGGAGACTATGGGTTAAACCCCGCGCGACTTCGTGAAGCGACAATCGTTGAATGAGGCACCCCAGATCTAACGGCTGACGGCGATATCGCTCCGCGTCCTGTACTGAAAGATAACGTGTGATGGGCAAGCGGTTTTGGAATCGTACAAGAGCCACGCGTCGCAAGCTAAGTGGAATCGATGGGCAATGGGAAAATACCGCCCGACCCCTATTAGTAGTGCGATGAAAACCGGGTTGTTTTATGGATAGTGCACGGCGGGGACCACAGGGGCAGGTAGAGTCCAAACCGTCGGATCCGCGGGAAAATGAACGGCGATGGTGCGATCGGGGGTTTGAATGGGGGAAACACGAACACCGCAGGGTTTAACGATTGTCGCCCGATCTACACAAATCAACGGTCAGGAACGCTCCCGATATACATTGGAGATTAGCACCTTTCAGGCCAGCGCTCGGTCATAGCGCAGGGTTCTGTGGGGGGAAGGTGCCGGGGCTAGGCCCAGACTATGCAGAAAATATGGTTTTTTGGCTCGTTTTTCAAGAATTTTAAGGCCAGCCAAGGGCAACGATAGGGGAATGAGGGGGGAAATTGGCTAACCAAAGGGTGTAGGGATGTTTTAGAGGGGATTTCATGGGAATTTTGGGAAGTTTTAGGAGAGAGAAGGGGAAATTTAGGGGGAACAAAGGGGACTTTGAGAAAGGAAAACGGGGTGAAAATGAAGCATTTTGCAAGGGTATGAAGGGCAGAATAAAGCCTTTTGGAGCATGATTCCTTATCAGCAAGGCCTATTGACTCAGAACAGCAAAGGGGAGCACTCATAAGGCAGGGAACCTGAAAAGGCTGCAAGGATGATGTGTTTTCAAGGGAAATGCATTCCTTGCAGGCTTATAAAACAAATTAGCCCCTTGCTTGCTTGTCAAGGAATTTATAAGGGGCTAACATGCTTGACATAGGCTCCTTCTTCGCAGCCATTCCTGAACATGGTCAGATAGGTAGGTCATAGACGATTGATAGAAAGAGGTCAAGAGCTCGGTACCAGTGTCGTAACGAACGGGAAGCTAGAAATAAGACAAAAAGGCTCGGGCAAGAGTCGCAAAGGTGGTATGAGAGGAAGGGGCCTGATCAACATACCACTTAGAAGCTTCACTAGTAAGCATTCGTTGGAACAACCGAAGACGGATAGAGTCATCGGTAATGGAATTAAATGAACACCACATGTGGAAAGATCGAACATGATTTGAAGGATCTTATCCAGCAAGACCTTCAAACTTTGGGATGTCTGAAGGGAGATTTGTTGGCATATCAGGCCAAATAGTGTCATGGTGTATAGGGTCGTTTATCAATTGGTCGAAGTCGGGGAGGCGGCTGAGGCTTGCCATGAAAGGGAGCAAGGGTGCAGCCGGGGTAGTATCCGTTGTGGTCCCACTAGTGTTATTCCCGGCGGGAGGGCCGAGGTTACAACCAGTATTAGGTCATGCACCAGACATAGTCAAGGTGTCAGGGGGAGAACCAAAGGCGGAACGAGAAGTAGAACCTAAAGGACCATAAGAAGAGTCAGTGTGCGGAATCGGTGGAGGACTAACTCGAACCCTACGCGGAGGAGTGAGTTTTCCTACCGGAAACTGAGGATGAAGGCCAAGAAGTCTTTGGGATAAACACCTTGGCGGTGCAATGGTGTCGACACAAACACAGCAAAAAGGAAAAAGAGACCGACAAGGGCGGGGAGGTGCAAGATCAACTGATTACAATGTCGGAAAAAAGGCAGAGAGGTGCAGGATCAATTTATTTCAATGCTTTAGAGTCTTTTCTTGGTGGTGTTAACAAAGCCCTTTTTTGCTCAGGGTGTGTGTGTAAAAGTGTGTAAATTTTAATTTTTAAACCCAAACGTTTGTAGAGAAAAAGAAAAAGTGTGTTTAATAGCTGTAAATAACATGCAAATGACAGTATATAAGCCTGCAAAACAGAAAATAGACAGCTGATAATGCAATAATCTAAACCCGAGGAGGTAGGTCTCTCAACGACTAGTCTATAGGTGAGTGAAAAAACTAATCAAAACACACTAAAACAACCAATAGATCTAAGGTCAAAAGGGACAAGGATCTAAAGGACAAAATCTGCTGGAAAGTGGTGCAGAAACAGCAACAGATCAAAGGAAAATTGTTGTAAAAAGAGGTGGCGAAAGGCTATCTCCACGAGGGAAGCGGAGTGCACCCTAAAGGAAAACACAAACAAAGCTAAATGAGGAGATTTGGATGGATAACAAGCCAATATGAAGTGGATCTGAAGGTGAGGTATCAGATCTGAAAAAATGGCCGAAGACTCTGAGTTTCAGACGACCTGCAACAGCAAAAACTCTTCCACAAAAAGTGGAGGATACTGAAGCCCTAGGGGGCTAGGTTCCCACTTAGTTTAGTGAAACAGAACAATTACAGGTCCAAAACGGGTAGAGATGGAGGTCAAACAACCCTGAACAGAGGCTCAGAAAAACCCAGAAAAATTTCAGAAAAATCCCTGCAAAAAGTCCAAGTCGTAGTTTCTGACCTGTTTTCAGCAGAGGTCACACTTTTTGGGCTGTAAAGTGCGCCCTTGAGGTCCAGGTCGCAGGTTTTGGGCTGAAAAGTGTGACCTACACTTCCAGAGCTCTCAGTGGCAAATTTTAGAAAAAGTTGTCGTCTCAGCTGCGGCTGATGTCTGTCACCTACGCAATAGGTCCGAAAACACACGGAAGTCATAATTTTTATCGTTTTAGGGTTTTATATGTTAAAAACAACATCAAAAAAAGCAAAAACAAGGGGCTGAAGAGAAATCCTATGGTTTGAAGCAGCTAGATATGCAAGGATCATAAAAACGACAGCGGTCGTAATCGTAAACCCGTGTGGAGTCGCTAGTTGTTAGTATGAATCTTAATTCCAAGCATATGAAAAAAAACCACTTTAGTTGCGCATAACAAACAGCCCTAGCAGAAATGACTGCTAATATCTTCAAATCTGCAGTTAGGTGATCAAGATAAATGCTGCAAAAATCTAGATCTATGCATTAGAAGACATTAAACAGTAGAAGAAACAAGATTTACTCCATGCATCCAATAAACAAGATAAGAATATGTCAAATGAATTTTGTATTAATGGCACCTGGGAGGAAAACACAAGAAGGTGTTCTCGGTTCTCCTCAATGGGATGGGTTCTTGTAAGTCCTCAGCACTTCAGATTTAGAATTCCTCTCTCTTGATGGTGTAGAAAACCCAGACAAAAATGGAAAAGTATGGCTATGATGGTGGATTAATATCCAGACCAAGAGTTGAGATCCAGAGTGATCTTTAGGCAACAAAAGGTGACAAATGAATGGGAAAACCCTTCTATTTATAACAAAATATTGAGTTAGTTTAGATATTGGTGCATAATTAAAATATTATTAACCAAATCAAGATCCAACTTTTATGGAATATTTTATTATATTTGTTGGAGGGAAAAGGAATTTGACTTGAGTCAAATCCCCTTATTTGTAAATAATAAATAAACAAATGATTTATTTATCATTTTAAGGATTTGATTAAGTCATAATAAATAAATAAATGATTTATTTATCATTTTAAGGATATGGTTGAGTAATAATCAAATAATTAATGATTTATTTGATTATTTAAGGGAGGTTTAGTCATATTTAACAAAGAATATTATTTAAGTAATGTTTAAATAATTATTCTTAGAAAATAATAAGATAAATAATGATTTATCTAATTAATTTCCTTGTTTTGGGTTAAATATAACCAGGAATATGAATTAAACTGATGTTTAACTAATTATTCCTTGAGGAAAGTCAAACAAATATGGATTTGTTTAATGTTTTCCCATGGGGTTTCTTGTTTAGACCATAAACAACTTAATAAAGGTGGTTTACTAAGTTATTTTTCATAGTGAATGTGATTTTACTTGGGGTAAAATTCATCTTACTTGGTGTACTTGGGTCCATCTAATAACAATGGATTAGATGACCAAAAAATGGTGTAACATTAACTTTATCAAATATCTAAAGAAAAATTTTGCACATAATATATATATATATATATATATATATATATATATATATATATATATATATATATATATATATTATTGAAATTATAGCATTAATATAATTATTTCAATTTTTTTATAAAATAAAAGCGTAGGGAGAGACATTTAAATTTGTACATCAACTAAGCACAAAATGGGAGTCTGTGAGTGGCTTTCCAAAGACGACGAAATTTGGTGGGCTAAAGCGCTCTTATAAAACCGCTTTGGTGTAATAATAAACCTATAAATCTAATTCACCTTTCAAATTCATACACACTAATGAATGAAAGAAATAATAATATTCTAAACATATAAATCTAATTAACCTTTCAAAATTATGATATAATTTTAATGAGTTATACCACCATAAATACAAGCACTCAACAATGTAATCAGGTAAATTCAAGCACTTGGTAATCAACAATGTGGCATCATTGGTGTGTTATAGTAGGATCGACTATTTTAAATATTTGAAGTCTTTATAGAATTGTAAATTTATTTTATATTAGAAGTTTAAATTTTGAGTGATAAAGTGTATATAGAAAGAAAGAAAGAAATTTTAACGTTACAAGGCTAAAATAGTTTATGGGACACATTGCTTCTCCAACTCGTTCTTGTATTCAGCCGTTTAATTGTGGGGTTTTACAATAAACACTCCTAGCTCCCAAGATGTTGTCTTTGAAGGCTTCACATTCTAAAATGAAATGCTTTTTATTTCCACTTTTCCAGAAGAGCAAAAAATACATACTCTTTCCTCCCACATTTCTTTTGGCATTTTCCACCACCCTATTTCACAACGGAGTTGATGAGAATTAGTCCTTAAATGAGCAACAATAATTTTGGATCACCAAGAAATATTGGCCCCTATGTATGCTTTTGGTTAATGATTATGAGTGGGATTAAACTCTTCACTATAGTACTTCTTCTTTCTCCCAAGCTCTTTCTCCCAGGTAGGTTTGTGGAACTTATCCATAACAAAAAAAATCATCTCTTTAGTGGGACAAGTGCTCAAGAAAATACCTCATTTACTAAACCATTTGTTATTTTCCCGCATCCAAGTCTTCTTTCTTTTGCATAACATGTCATTAAACACGACCTTAGACCATCTAGCCTCTTCCATTTGCTCAATTTTTTTTAAATACCTTATGGCTCGCAGCCCCTTTTTCACTTAACAATATAGCATTTAAGGAACTCTTTAATTTTGAATTTGTTTGTAATCAAAAGCTTCTCAAATTTCTCAATTTTTTTCAATTTATATATCTTTATAAATTTCAATAATGAAATTTTTACCATGAGTTATTTTTTCCACAAAGAAAGGAATCTTATACAACAATTTAGAGTTTGCTTTGGAGTGATTTTAAAAGCATATTAACATTATTGATATTTATATTATAATATATTTTGTTGAATTTTAAATAATTTATGTATTTTGATCACTCATAATATTTGGATAATTATTCACTTTTTTTAGTGAAAAACTTAAGATTTGCATTTCCAAAGATTTAATCCCTATGATGATCATGATGATAATGATTAATTTCCACTGAGACTAATGTTGTCTATGGGACCTTAAGAAGAAAAGAATCTAATTGTAATTCTTTAGAACCCTATTTATGTGCTCAAAAAGAAGGGAAAGAAACCCACCAAAATTGGAAGTGTGACAGATGTTAGGGAAATGAGGGAAGATGTGAGTAAGGGATGTGAGTAAGGGTTGGACAATCTAAAAGAAAGTGATTTTCATCCTTCACCCTCTTAGTATGGCAAAGCTGACAAATTCTATCATCCCAGGGAATCTTGGGAGTAAACCACGGCCTATTTTCACTAGGAAGCTCATGAGAATTAGTTCTTAGTGATGTTCATCTTTTTCTTTGAGCTGGTAAAAATGGAAAGACATTTCTGGATCTCAAGGGTGGGGTTGATCACCTCCTTATAGTATCTTAGCTTCCTTTTACCCTCCAGCTCCTTATCATCCCATAACTTATCCTTAAATTTGGAAGTGATGGTATCTTTGACAGATAGATCCATGAATCTAAATAGGTTAAGAATATCTATACATTGTGTCTTTTATATATTATATTTTTATTTCTCTCATGATTATTATAAAAAAAAAAAAAAAAAAAAAAAAAAACCCTCTAATACTAATCCCCTTAAAAAAAAAAAAAATCAATTTATCAGTTTTAAATTTTAAATTACAATATGTGTACATTGTATTCTTATTTATATATTTTATTTTAATAAAATATAGTATAAATTTACATAATATTTAATTACGCCATAAGGCATTATTCTATGAAAACAACTTGCCTAGCTACTATTGTGTCCCTGTTTGTGCCATTGGATCAAATGTTCGACTATTGAAATGTTTTAGGCAGTTACATCCTTTGCCTCTTTCATTTAGGCTAGGCTAACTAATTAACTAACTCACTAAACCTTACTAACAGTGTACTAGATCAAGAATATATATTTTTTAATCTTTTTGTTTTAATGGTTCTAACTAATATTTTCTTAATAGCTATGACGGGTATTTTCTTACTTCAATCTTGCAGAGTCTAATACAAATACAACACAGTGAAAGGTAAAAGCACTCAAAACGCACCTTGGACTATCCAAACAAATTGGTTGCAACCTACTAGGGTGAAAATTTATATCAATTAAATTTATGATTTAAAATTTTTTTTAAGACTAATAGCTTTAAAAAAAACATATACATTGAGACTCGTGTTGAGAATGCAAATTCAAATGTAAAGTTTAAGGACCACTCTCAGGCCTCTAATTTGAAAACCAAGGAGCGTTGGTAGTTTCTTTATTGTTAAATTTTTTCTTTCGATGTTTTATTTTTCAAGTCGAAAGGCACAGATTCTTTCGTCTATGTATGTCTATATGTATGTTTGGTTATAATAAAATCATATTTATTGATTTTCTATAAATAATTTGGCTTTCAACAACACTCGGTATCATGAAGTGAGATTTTGCATTGAGTTCGATTTTTTATTTTCCTCTTGTATAACATGTTAGGTTGATTAAGATTTTCGATTTCTTTTCATATATATATATATATATTTCTTTTCATCTATATATATATATATATATATATATATATATATATATATATATATATATATATATATATATATATATATTATAGTAAACAAGGTGGTGGAGTAATATTTGCAAGGCTTATCATTTATCATTTTAATTGTATTTATAATATCAAACATCAACATTATATCAGTAACTTCCCTTGTAAATATTGACTTAGTCCCTTGTACCAATGGTCACCAGCTTTTTGAGTCACTTTATATTAACTTAGCAAATCTTGACTTAGTCTTTGTACCAATGGTCACTAGATTTTTTAGTAACTCTCAATGAAAACAAATAATTTTACTAATCACTTCGGTTGCAGTACAGTCATATGATATTAGGTTTAATATATATAAGGTTTATAATGTTAGGTTTAATATATATAGGGTTTATAATATTAAGGTTTTTATGTATCACGTTTTATAATATAAGGTTTATAATATTAGGGCTTATACTTTATATATTAGCATTTAATGTTAGGATTAAAATATTAGGTTATATCAACAAATTATTTATTTTTTTAACAAAAATATTATTTAAAATAATTACCCGGTAAGGTTGTCTTTTGCTTTTAATAAATGGAAATCCAATATATATTTAAAAAGAGGATTAGGTAAGAGAATTTTAAGATTAGAAAATTTTTGTTTTTCTAAATTATTTAGTGTGAATATTTATTTACTTAAAGTTGGCTTCCTTGTTCAATACCTCCCCATGAGGTTTGAACATAATGGAAATTGAACCACATATAAAAAAAATAATTTATAAATTAATAAATTAATGTCCACCGGTTTTGGATAGACACTCATGGATACTCTGTTAAGGCACCCCTTGATGTGAAGTCACTGATTAATTCCCCAGGTGATATATTAGTCATAATGAAAATATAGTTGTGCCATACTTACAAAAAATAATAAATTGGAAACTTAATATAATAAAATAATGTAATAAAAAATAAAGAGTTTATATTTTTTATTTTAACAATTTTATAAATATCTATAAAAGTCTTTGAAAACACTAATAACCTAAACAAAAAAATATTATAAAATCTTATTTACATTAATAATTAAAATGATAATTTTCTCATTCTTCAATTTTATATTTAAATTATATTTTATTTTTTATAAATTTTGTTTAGATTACGTTGAAGCTAACAAAATTGATTTAATTGGAAAAATATATAAACTATATAAAAATGTTTAACATTAAATTTTCTTCACATATATAAAATATATATAAAAAAATTAACTTTACACTTTCTTCATAAAATTTAGTTGTCACTTTGAATGTAATAAAGGAATCTTTGATTCAAGTCCAAAAATATTAAATAGCTATTGATCTATTTTATTTTTGGATAAAGTAAAACAACTCACAAATTAAACCCAAAAAAAAATTCACAAATATGTCTAAAATCAAAACCTAAATACTCTTTCAAATATGCCCCCAAACACGGGAGAAAAAGTTAAAAAATAAAAAATAAATTAAAAAAACGTGGTAAAAAAGTAAAATAATGTGATAAAAAATTTATATTTTAAATTTTAATGATTTTATTAATATCTATAAAACTTTTGAAACAATAATATAGCCTAAACAAAATAATATTATAAAATATTATTTACATTAATAATTTAAAAAGCAATTTTCTTACTCTTGATTTTTTTATATTTAAATTAAATAATAATAATAATAATAATAAGTAGAACTAAGTTTATTATAAAAGCCTATAAAAATATTAAAATGTTTAACCTTGAATTTAATTTACCTGGCATTCTTCATATACAGGTAACATTACAAAATTAATCATTATCATTTTGAGTGCAAACATAGTAATCATTGATTCAAAACTTGATTATGAGCCTAGATGCATGGTCAAAAAAAACTAAATAGCTATTACTTATCATGCATAGCTAAACTGATATATTGAATAAAGTGAAATAATACACAAACAAACTAAACTTTCTTTATGAGCAATCCTCCTTTCCTCCTAATGACCTACAATCTCTCTCTATTATGTATATCCCTTCTACTTTGACCCTGCATATTGCTTTTGTCTTTGGCTTGTGTCAATGCTTTTAACCAAATTTATAGTAGTTCAACCCTAATTTATATATATATATATTATATATTATAATAAACTTTTTAAATATTAACTTTAAAATAGTTGTAAATTATAAAATAATATATTGCAAAATATATCTCAAGTTTGGTGTTTTAAACATAATTATGGAGGTTTAACTCTAACCATTAAATATGAATCATCATTAAAAAAAAATGTTATACATATTTAATTATACTAATGGTACATATAAATTATAAAAGAATATATTAAGAAATATATTATTATGGTGTTTTAAATTAAACTAATAGTGTTTTAACTATATAGTTACAAATTATATACTATAATAGACATTATGTATGTTAAATTAGATTACTTGTAAATTATAAAATATTATATTAAGAATATTATAATTTTAACTCACAAAAGATGATAGAAAAATGTTAGCATGTTAATATTATGCCTCTAACATTTCCCTTATACTCCGTTGTAGAGTGTCTCTAGGCACAATTAAAACATATAAAGCTTACATTTTGTTAGTCATCAGTAATTTTTTCTTTTCATAGATGACTAAATGCTTATCCTAGATTTCTAGAAACAAAATTCATGAATATTGTGAGTTCTAGAAATCTCATCGCCTTCATTATCCTTCAGATAAATTTTCAATATCTCCATACTCTATCATGTCATAGTCAACCTATCACTCACGGAAGATCCCTCATGGACTCATGCCTCTCATCTCTGTCCCATTTTCACACCCATAATCTCATTACTATGTTTGTCCCTTGCCTATGACTCCATTATCCAACTAGGGTTTTTTAGAGCATTTTTCTTGGTTTCATGACCTCCATGGTTAAAACATCAACAAGGCTTGTATCCTGATGCTCTTACACGTCATCATATCCTTAATATACCCTCATAAACAATTCTCATCACTCCTATACCTCAAACTCATCATTTTTCTACAAAACCTAGCATATTGCTACAATTTGACACTTTTTCGAGACTAGACTTGTGTTTTGCCTTTTTGGACCCTTTCCCCTCACTCAATTCTTGAAATTCCATTTTCACCTACTCTCTAACATCTATCCCTATCCCCCAAAATTTCCCCAAGAATTTAGACAACCCTTAACCCCTTCATTCCCCTCCCTCTACAAGGCAATCCTAAATCCCCTACACCAAACCCTAATTCCTTTTTCCAACTAAGCTAGGGTTTGCTATGGAAAGGAGGTATAAGAGAAAATGATCCATTTGATAGATCATATCAGAAAGCATAATTCCATACCAACTTATAAACATCATGCCTCCATCATTTTCCAAAAATTCATTCCAAGGGCCAAGTCATTTGCCACACCTAGGGCCAGTTTTGTTTAAAAATATGTTTCTGAACAAACAAAGATGAATTTGGAAAAATTGAGAGAGTTTTTTGTCCATAATAGGACCAAGATGAAAAACCCCCTTCAGTTTTTACACAGGTATCATGGTTTCGGAGCAATGCCAAAAATATAGGTGTCACAGGAGAATTTCTGCACTGTTGGAGTGACCTTGGGAAAATTAGGTTTTCTCATAGCTGGAGTGTCCAAATGACTTTCTTTATGGGTCAAAATACAACTAGACTGGAATTTCTTTCCAATGAGCTATCATGAGCTAAATTTGAGGTTGAGGAAGGCATCCAAAAGTTGTTTGCACCAGCACTCTGCATTTATGCACCATCAATCAACACTTTTTAACCAGTCTTGGGAAAATCAACTTTTGGCAAGGAAAATAAACTCCAATCAGGGAAACAGTGGTATATTTGGAAATTATACAGGTTACGCTTTCCAATGAGCTATCACGGGCCCATATCCGACATCGGGAAGGTCATCAAAACTTGTCTGCAAGTGGACCCTTTTTTGGCATTATGCTAATCCATGGGCACGACTGCCCGGCGCTGCGCTAATCCATGGGCACAACTTCCGGCACTGCGCTAATGCAGAAAACCTCAAAAAAACAAAAAATTTCTATAAGGCTTAAGGTTACCTTATAAATTTTCCTCCAAGGCCTGCAAAGGAGCTAAGAGGCAATGAATAATCAAATGAAAATAAGGGTGAAGGTGATAGTAAATCAGTCCACATGAAAGATGAGGATGGTGATGATGTTGAAGACCAATAGGACCATGATGAGGCAGGTCACTGGGAGACAAAGGATGATGAAGCACAAGGCAGCATGTATACAGGTGAATCAAGTGAGAAAAGTAATGAGGGTAATGATTAAAATGAGGATCATAGCAGTGAAAAGGCAAGCAGCCCAAATGAAGACCAAGAGGGCGGTGATGAAACAAAGAATGTGATGACTAATAATGCTAATGATGAAAATGAAAAGCCTAATGACAACAGCAAGGATCAGAGCCATGATAAAGACACCAATAAGACCAAACTCACTCCTTTTTCATCAGCATACCAAACAGGGCCTAGACTTGTGTTTGCTGCCTAAAGAAGGCAAGGGACCATTCCCTCCACCTCAGCTCTAGAGCTAGACAAAAGCAAATAAGGACCTTGATCTACAAAGAAAAAATGACTAAGCATTATGCCCAAAGAAATCAAACTGCAAGGGAAAAACTCAAAGAGGCCCCCATTGAAATCCAAACCCTAAAAGAAGCAAAAGGTCATGAAAAACTTAGAGTTTTAGCACAAGCTTCTCAATAGGTCTCTGAAACCTCATGAGGCACACTTCCACCAATTTTGAGGAAATTTGGGCAACTTTTGGTTGTTTGAGAATTGGAGGCCTATCAGCGCAGCGCCATTGGCGCTATGCTAGTCCCTAGAGCATCCTCAGAAGGAAAAATCGGTATTTTTGGATTTCTCATCACTATCACATTATGCTCACCAATTTTCGGAGCAATTGGAGCAGTTTTAACCCCTCAAAAGGTCAAAAAACCCCTCATTTTTCACCTTTCTGCCTCTATTTCAGGCCTGGCGCTGTGCTAATAGCAGTGTTGGTATTTTGGAATTTTGAATAGGATACAAGAGCTGGATCATGAAACTATAAGAATTTCTGGAAAGTAGACTTATCAGGCATTCCAACGAGCCATCACAGAGCAAAATCTGACATCAGGAAGAGGTCCAAAACTTGCTTGCAAAAGTACCTATTTTTGGCGCTGCGCAAATGGACTGTGTAGTGCAGTGTTGGGATTTTTGCATTTTGGACAGGCTATAGGAGCTAGATCAGGAAACCATAAGAATTTTTTGAAAGTAGACTCATCAGGATTTCCAACGGGCCATCACAGAGCAAAATCTGACATCGGGAAGTGGTCCAAAACTTGGCTGCAACAGAGCCTATTTTCTGTTGGAGGTGGAGCTGCGCTAATAGAAGTGTTGGGATTTTGGCATTTTGGATAGGCTACAGGATTTGGATCAAGAAAATATAAGAATTTTTGGAAAGTAGACTCATCAAGCTTTCCAACGGACCATCATAGGGCAAAATCCTACATTGGGAAGTGGTCCAAAATTTGGCTGCAACAGAGCCTATTTTCTGCTGGAGGTCGCATTGTGCTAATGGACTGTGTAGTGTGTTTTTGGCCAAAATGTCAATAAAACACACAAATTGATGGAAAATTTATTTGTTAATTTTTTCTTGGGAAAATCACTCAATATTTGGTTGAGGAGTTATGTTATGTCATTTTTCATTTATTAGCTTAGATATTATGTATCTTGGGCCTTGCATGGTCTTCAAGCACATAAATGACATTTATGATGAAATTAGGGTTTCTAGAAGCCTCTTATAGTTTCCACCTCCTCATTTTCTAGATAAATAGATCATGAGGACTTGATTGTAAAGGTTGGCATTTGATGAGTTTTGAGAGCAATACATGGTTTTTTATGAGCTTGGAGAAGAAATTGGTGTTGTGGAGTTTATGAATGACTTGCTTGGATTGATGATGGAGAAGCTTGTTTGCAAGATCCCTAAGCTTGGTTAATGGTGATGTATTCCTAATTTGTTCATGTTTTCTTGTTATCATTATGTTTCATCATTCTTTGTTGCAGTAGAACAGAAAAGTATAGGTTGAGAAATGCTCTTTGAAGCACCTTAGTCCTCCTGCCTTCTATTGCCTTGATGTTTTCTTCTGTTGGGTCAGCTTAAGGAATTCTTAACTGCTCCTTAGGCCCACCTAAACTTGTTTGTTTCATTAATGGATTAGTATTTTAATTTACAAATATGATTCATGGTAAGCCCTGCTTATTTGATGCTATCTAAACTATGTCTTGAAACCTCTCTTTGAAGTACGGCTTGCTAGGTCAAGTCAAAGAGGTCTTGTTTTGATATTGCCCTTTGTCCATGCCTATCAGTTTGCCTCAAAGTTCTTTATAGCTTGATTTATGATGGTTAGGAGTTCCCTCTTCATGAATTAAAGTTATCTATGATCTTAAATGTTTTCTAAAGCTTGAAGGTGAAATCACTAGAAGTTAAATGAGTTTCTCGTCTTCTATATTTCATTGAAATTGTTTGTCTTGAATGGTTATTGGTTTAAGTATTTTCATTGAGCTTAATGGTTTGCCCTACCTCATGAGTTATATCTTTTGCTTATCAGTATTTAAGACCTCCTTGTTATAGGTATTTGACAAAGTATTCTTGATTTCCCTTTGCCCTACCTTATTCACCAACTTGATGTCCATCCCACTTCACACATAACCTTAAGGATCCATTAACCTTGCTATATTGGCCCTGTACTGTGCTTTGATTCATTATTGAGATATCCATGACTTTCATTGACTCCATAGCCCAAGTATTTGAAGACCTCTCACTCCACCTATTCTACATGTTCATCTTACCCAACCAAAACAATCAACAAACACTACACTTAAAAACTAGCCTAAAATCAACCATCTGAAGCAAACAAGAACATATCCTTTGCATCTAATAGAGAGAGCCCTCTCTGAGTCCAGGAAGGCTAGGTCCTAGGACTCCAAAGACTAGTCTGATGTTTCCCTATCATTTGGTCTACCAATCTGCCAAATCATAGGACACTAACACATTTAATTCTTTTTTTTCTATATATTTTTTCCAAACATTTAAAAAACATTAATGTAATTACTTACTTTCATTAGACCTACACATCTGGCATTACACGGCACATCTCCCCTATATTAGGTTGTAGAGTGTATGTCAGCGCAATTATATTACTATCATTATTATATATTATTATATATAATAATATATTTTTGTTGAATTTTTAATCATTTATATTTTTTTCAATGTATAATATTTTAATAATTATTGATTTATTAAATGATAATTAATTTATTAAAAACAAAATAGTTTACTGATATTAATTAGTAAGAGAATAATGTCTATATCCAATTAATTAATTTATATAAATATTGTATCATTGTTAATATTATTAAATTATTTTATATTTACTTTATAATTCTTTTAGTGAAGAGGTTTGAAGAGACATCTCATAGAGGATGAAAGTCTAACCCTTACAAATTACTAGTGATCATTTGTGGTGATGTGATTTTCCTTGAATAAGGATTATGAATCAACTTTTATTGGCAAATATATAGTTAGTAGGAATGGTTATCCATCGATGTGGTTTACTTTGAATAGGGATGATGAATCAACTCTTTTAGCAAAAAGATAGTTATTAGAAATGGTTATTGGGTGATGTGGTTTTCCTTGAATAAGGATGGTGAATCAACTCTCATTTTCAAATAGATAGCTAGTAAGAATGATTATACTCACTATGAGTTATTATAGTTTTTTGTCACCTTCAAGAAGTGGAAAAAACTAATCCATTTATGATTTATAACATAAAAATATGTCATAATTTATAACATAAAAATATGTCATCCCAGGGGCAGTTCAAATGGTGATTGAAATAATGTGAAATTTGTGTAAACTGAGAGATCCAAGGTTCAAATCCCCCCAGTTGTGATATGATTTACAGAGAGGAGGTCGCAGACCCCCAGAGGTTTACTAGTAACTATGTGTTAAGCAATACTTGAGTACAAGTCATAAACCCCCAGAGGTTAACTAGTAACTATGTGTTAAGCAATACGTGAGTAAATTACTAGTAACTATGTGTTAAGCAATGCGTGAGTACAAGTCATAGACCCCCAGAGGTTTACTAGTAACTATGTGTTAAGCAATACTTGAGTACAAGCCATAGACCCCAGAGGTTTACTAGTAACTGTGTGTTAAGTAATACGTGAGTACAAGTCGTAGACCCCCAGAGGTTTACTAGTAACTGTGTGTTACTAGTAACTATGTGTTAAGCAATACTTGAGTACAAGTCATAGACCCCAGAGGTTTACTAGTAACTATGTGTTAAGCAATACATGAGTACAAGTCGTAGACCCCCAGAGGTTTACTAGTAACTATGTGTTAAGAAATTACGTGTTGAGCAATACCTATTAGGAGGTTTAATAGTAATTACGTGTTAAGCAATATGTGTTAGGCAAGTAGTAATTACATATAAAGGGGTGACGTTTACTAGTAAAGAGCAATACTTGTTAGGAGGTTTCATAGTAATTATGTGTTGAGAAATACTTGTTGGGAGGTTTAATAGTAATTACGTGTTAAGCAATACATGTTAGGCAAGTAGTAATTACGTATAAAGAGGTGAGGTTTACTACAAGTCGTAGACCCCAGAGGTTTACTAGTAACTATGTGTTAAGCACTTACATGTTGAGAAATATGTTTTAGGAGGTTTAATAGTAATTATGTGTTAAGAAATATGTGTTAGGCAAGTATTAATTACATATAAAGGGGTGAGGTTTACTAGTTACAAGCAATACTTGTTAGGAGGTTTAATAGTAATTACGTGTTAAGTAATATGTGTTAGGCAAGTAGTAATTATGTATAAAGAGGTGAGGTTTAATAGTAATTATGTGTTGAGAAATACGTGTTAGGAGGTTTAATAGTAATTACATGTTAAGAAATATGTGTTACACAAGTGAGGTTTAATAGTAATTAGGTGTACATGTTAGGCAAGTAGTAATTACGTATAAAGAGGTGAGGTTTACTAGTAATTATGTGTTGAGAAATACATGTTAGGAGGTTTAATAGTAATTACGTGTTAAGAAATATGTGTTAGGCAAGTGACGTTTAATAGTAATTACGTGTTAATAAATATGTGTTAGGCAAGTGGTAATTACGTGTTAAGCAATATGTGTTAGTAAACAGGAGAGGAGTACAAGTCGTCGACCCCCCAGAGGTTTACTAGTAATTATATGTTAATAAATACATAGTACCCCCAGAGGTTTGGTAGTAATTATATGTTAAGAAATACGTGTGAGGTTTACTAGTAATTACATGTTAGTTTACTAGTAACTATGTGTTGAGAAATACGTCATAGACCCCCCAAAGGTTTACTAGTAACTATGTGTTAAGCAATTACGTGTTGAGCAATACGTGTTAGGAGGTTTAATAGTAATTACGTGTTAAGCATATGTGTTAGGCAAGTAGTAATTACATATAAAGGGGTGAGGTTTACTGGTAACTAGCAATACTTGTTAAGAGGTTTAATAGTAATTATGTGTTAGGCAAGTAGTAATTACATATAAAGAGGTGAGGTTTACTAGTAATTATGTGTTGAGCAATATGTGTTGGGAGGTTTAATAGTAATTACGTGTTAAGCAATGCGTGTAAGGCAAGTAGTAATTACGTGTTAGGAAAGAGGAGAGGAGTACAAGTCATTGACCCCTAGAGGTTTACTAGTAATTACATGTTAAGAAATATGTGTGAGGTTTACTAGTAATTACATATTAATAAATACGTAGTACCCTGGAGGTTTACTAGTAATTACATGTTAAGAAATACGTGTGAGGTTTACTAGTAATTACGTGTTGAGCAATACGTGTTAGAAGGTTTAATAGTAATTACGTGTTAAGAAATACATGTTAGGTAAGTAGTAATTATGTGTTAGGAAAGAGGAGTACAAGTCGTTGACCCCCATAGGTTTACTAGTAATTACATGTTAAGATATACGTAGTCGTCGACCCCAAAGGTTTACTAGTAATTACATGTGAAGAAATGCCTGCGAGGTTACTAGTAATTACTTGTTGAGCAATTCATGTTAGGAGGTTTAATAGTAATTACGTGTTAAGCAATAAGTGTTTGGAAAGTAGTAATTATGTGTTAAGAAATATGTGTTAGGAAAGAGGAGTACAAGTCGTCGTCGACCCCAGAGGTTTACTAGTAATTACATGTTAAGAAATACATGTTAGGAGGTTTAATAGTAATTACATGTTAAGCAATATGTATTAGGAAAGAGGAGTACAAGAAGTTTACTAGTAATTACATTTACATGATAAGCAATAAATTTTTAATACTTTTATTACCTTTCCATTTATGTTTACATAAATTAATAAATTTTCAATTTTACATGGAAAAATCTATAAATTTTCATTTATTCTAGATAAAATATTACTGTATGTTTTATAAGAACGTGTAAAGGACCTATAATTAAGTAATTAATTAAATCTGACTTATTCCCTTTCTCTTGGAGAATAAAATAAACTTAAAATAAACTCATTTGAAGTAATTAAAATAGTAAATCACTAATGGAGACAAAGTCACACAATAGTTGAGGACTCTAGAGGAGTGTATGGGGGCTTATATATCCTTTTGGATAAACGAGTGGTAAGTTTGGAATTTTAATTCTAGATCCAAAACTGGATATTCATCAAGTTCAAACCAATCCACTCAAGTTATTGAACATTTTCAATTTGTGCATGTCCAGAAGTTGTGATAAGAAATGTAACTATGGGATATATTCATTACTTCTTAAAAATTTGGAATGTGTTACTAATAATATCATAGTAATGTGTTACTAATAATATCATAGTAGGATATTTCAATGTTATTTCACACAATATTGAGAAAAGGGGAATAATAATTATAAGAGATATCTTTAGGGAGAGATGGGAAGATCTTTTAAGTTAGTGGGAATTAATAGGTATCAAATCCTTTAAAGGGAAATATGCATGGAAAATAAAATATCTATCCCAAGTCATATTATTTATAGGCTTGATAGATTCCCAATTCATAATGATATCCTTTCAAGTATTTTACATTAAATCCAAGATTATCTCTTAGTCAGATTATATCAAACCATTATTTTTATATATCGATGTGTTTAGAGTGGAAAATTTGAAGGACCCAACTTGCAAGGTCATTTTAACTAGTAGACATAGTTTGGAAAATTTTCGGTGAAAAAATTCAAGAGTTATTTTGAGGCATTAAATGACCACTATTTGTGGTCCCAACCTTACTATGGATATAAATTCCATAATTTACACACTAATACCTTTCCAACAACGCAAGAATCACCTCATATGAAGCTCACATGAGAAATTTATGTCTCCCGAAAGTTGACTTATCAAAATTGACCACCATAATTCGAGAGGTTGTCACGTCAACCCTCATTTCTCATGGATAATGAGCTAGCCACATGCGATCTATTAAGAATACTCTAGAAGGTTAAATTTGTACCTTATATTGAGGATTGAATGGGTCAATTTAACCCCTAGTTTGATATGGGGTTGTGTTATAATTGGGCTACTAGGAGGAAAAGAAATTCCATTTTATTCGAGTACATTTCATTCCATAAATGGGAAAAGTATTTGATAGCAGACAGAGAGAGAACAGAGAGGATTTTTTTATCGTACCAACCCACATGTCATAGATCTCACTCCTTCATACTTGTATCCATTTCCATTCAAAGAAAGAGGGAGCTCATCATCCTCACTTTCTAGTTTGTTTTTCTCCCATAAGGGTTTTACAAATCATATCTTGTGTTTATTATGATTTGTGAGTTTTATTTCATTGTTGTATATTTTCCATATTTATCTATTGCATGCATAAGCATAATACAGTAATTAATGAATCCATAAATCTAAGTAATAATCCTCATAGTGTAGATTTTGGATTTCCAAATATATTTTAGTAAATCTACTGTGATGAATTGTCCAGTGGAATCCCCAACAGTTTACAGATCATATTGGTATCAGAGAAGGTTTGTTTGGGTATATCCTGGCGTTTACAAGTATAAATGTTCTACCTCCAGCAAGGGATCGTCACACGATTAAGGTCCCAATTATACATTTATATATTTATGTAGCGACGTCCATCTGTATGTGGGCTTGATTGCCACTAAGGGATATTTTCTCCTCAAAATAAAACTTCCATTGAAGTTATTCTAATCTAAATGTAGCCTAATTTCATATGTAGAAAATGGAAACAACTATTCTATCCTTACTCTAAAACTAATTAACCTAACTTATCTTGATCGAGAGAGGAAATAGTCCCAATATCAATCAAAAGCATAGAGAATGCATCGAAATTGAATCGAATATAAAGATGAACTAATAAACAAATAAAAAAATAGTTCATATGATTTATAATATTGGGACAAATATGTGCATATATGGTTTTCTAGCATAAGTAGTTACCAGAATCGCATAAAAACATACCTAGATTCAAATATTAACAAATGAGTTCAAGATTGAAATGAACTATTGTATCATAGAAAAAGTTCATATGATGCAACGAAAATTGGAGCAAAAACAAGCATGTAATTTAACTACATAATAATTTATCATAAATTACATACATGTATATGTTGTGAAGACAATCCCCTATGCGAACAGAGGTGATCTCTCTAGCCCTAGAGTGGTTCTAGCAACGCACGAGACTAACTAATGAACCCTTTCCTAGTTTGTATTGAAAGCGGAAGAAGAAGAAGAAGAACGTACCTCTTCCTGATGTTATGGTCCAGTCATTTGGTGAAGACCTTGATTCTACAATCCTTCAGGCTCGCTCCTCACTTCTTGTGGTGTTCAAATACCTATAAGAGATCACGAGACAACAACAAGTGCTACACAGTAATTTGTCACCATGCTCATTTTCCCGTCCCTGATCCTGAAATGCCCCATGACGAATCCTGTGCAATGTTTCCATCATCAAGAAATATGCTAACATATCCCCTTGAAGATACAAAGAATACTTCCTTGAAAGATTACTGAAGAAACTTCGTCAAATTCCTAGTTTCCTGGGTCAGTGCTCTTCTTGGTGCCATGAATGCGCTGATGTCCTTTTCCCAGTTCTAGCCCAACGCTGTCAGCGCCCTAATTTCTTGGAAAACTGCATTGATCCCCTTTCTGGCAGTGCTTCCTCAAATGGAGGAGAAGCTTCGACCTCTAGAAGCTCAAGGGTGGCGAGTTGGTTGTTGAACAGAGATGATAAGGTTGAGCTCTCTCATTTTAGAGCCTTGATCTCATCCATGGGGGATCATCACTTAGAAAGTGGGCCTTCCTCCTCCTTTCATGGCCTCCCAACCTCCTTCTCCCTGCTATAAATTCACATCCCTCATTCCCCCAAGTTTAGAGCTTGGTTGATCATTGTCAGACTCATCTAAACTCTCATCCCTTTGCATGCTAGCATCGTGATTAAGCCTAAGTGCACTGGAGAAGGAATGTTTTTTAGCTAGGTGAAGGACTAAAATTTTCACCTAAGGACACCTCCAACATCAAGGCCTGGTTATAAGCTCTCCTTTTGTAATTTATCAATAATGGCATTTGATGTTTTCTTTATATATTTGTCTATATGATTATGCAAATATCGTGGTACTCCTTGATATGATAGATAGCTAGTGTTTACATTTATTATATATTGTATCACGTTTGGTGTTGTCTCTTGATCATCTACAGGTATTTGCGTGCCATAAGTAGCAGGAAGCGGGCCTGCAAGGATCATGGATCGAGGTCACCATCAACGGATCCAAGGATAGCGATTGGAAAAAGGTATTTATGTATCTTTCCTCATTGCATTGTAAGAATTACTTAAGAAAGTTATGTTATAAAGAATCTCTTGTTGCTAGACCCACTCTAGGGATAGAGAGATCGCCTCTGTCTGCAGAGGGGATTTATCTTAACAACAGAACTGGCGACTCTGTTGGGGAGCTTTAGCCTTTAAGTCCTCCTTCCCTGAACTGGTCTTGGATCAGTTTCACCGATTTTTGAAATTTAAATCTGCTTAGGCCTCTGTAAACTTGTGTAAGGATTGTTAGTCACTTCACTATGTCAGGTCTAGTGTTTGTGTGAGACTCTTTTTATTTCTTCCTTGTTTTTAGCGACTAGCGCCTTTTCTGTCTTCACAGTTGCGCTCGCAACACTGTTCTATATAGTACAACCACGCTAATTGGCCTTTCAACACCCTTTTGCTTAGCACAGAAGCGTTGATCTCAGACTTGGGAAAATTTGAGTTTCCCTTCTGATTTTCAAGTGTGTCCTAGCCCTTGAAGAAGTTTGTGAGAACTCAGTGATCTCCTTGTTGTGTGTTTGACTTACCTATCTTCTCTGAGCAAGTATGTTTCGTCTCTTTGAGTTGTTGTAAGTTTGGGAAATTTTTGCCATTTCAAACACCCTTTGTCGCATTTTTATTGTCTTGTTTCGAAGAGAGTTGGTGTATTCTTTGGTCATTTTTGCATTTCTTATTGTTTCCCTTCGGTTCAATGTCAAGCACAAGATTACGGTTTGTTTGGCGCACAATTCTAGAAGAGTGTGTTTTGTCTAAATTCAAAAGAAATTGGAAGTGATTTTCTTTTTCATTTTTTTATTTAGATTATCTTCTTCGTTTTAAGAAGAGTGAAAATCATTTCATTCGTGCATTCTTTAAAGCGACTTTTGTTTAGTTCGACTGAAAGAAAAGAAAAGTGATTTTGCATTTATTCTTTCGTTCATCTTTTTTTCTTTTGATTACATTTCAAAGTGAAAAAAAAAACAAAAAAAACAAACAAACAAAAAATCTTGCATCTTAGTGAAAGGAAAGGCATTTTCATTTTCAATAAGTTGCATTTGTTGGGAAAATGAATTCAATTGGAAAAGAATTGCATTTTCGTAACTATGAACTAGTTTGGAGGGGCATTATTGTTGCTGCATTGAGTGCATTCTTGCTTGTCTCTCTTCCCTAAATAGTTTAGGACTCATCAAAATTGAAAGCTTCTTTCTTGCATTTAGTCTGCACTATAAGGATTCAGTTGACATTCGTTTTGAGCTTTGAAACTAAAACTTTAATCAAGATCAACTTAAAATGAACCCATTTACCTTAAGGAGTAAGGAGCATTGGAATTAATGAGAATATTTAATGGTCTAGGCTAGAGACATGTTTTGGCATCGTTAAACGTAAGGGTTGTCGCTAACGGTCTGTGTTACAACCCGGGGGTGATATCTCGTCTCACATATGGAAGTATATTGATGTATGACAAGTATATTTGGGGTGCTCTCATTGAACGATTACGCATTAGACAACACTACTACGGACTGGAATCCCCGTACCGTCGCGTATATTTGGGGATACACTACCAGGTTGAAAGCTTGCCATAGGTAACCGAGTCGGTCGCCTTGTAGAAGTGATACACTGAACACAACATTCGAGGATATTGGTTGTCATACGTTAAGTCCTTGGTCATTTTTCTTTCATTTAATCACCAAGGTGTATATTGTAGATCATGGATACTTCGTAAGCATTTATGCCTAGCACACCCTTTTTTATTTATTTATTTTTAATTCTAAAATTAACTTCCCATGAAAACATCTCACTCGTGCAGTTCTCCAACTTTTTATTGCTTCATAAGTTGTCATTTTGTTCACCTCTCCTATTTTTTGATCTTCTTCTGGAAGGCCATCATGGTTGAATAGTCGAATTTTCCCACTCCCTCCTTTGACGGATCTCAAGTACCTCCTCCTAAGGTCCCTCGTTTTCCGGTTGGACCCATCGAAGCGAAAGGTGAAGAGCTCGGAATTGTCATCAGTGTTCCACCCACATCATCTCGAGCACCTCCTGACGATTCTCCTTGGACAACATCGAAAGAATCTGAGCCGGAAAACCACGAACCAACTACACAGTTCTCAACCTTTCCTTCGAATCCACTCTTTGATCTACTTGTAGCCTCACCTCAGTAACCTTACAGTGCTTTTGATCAGCCCACAATCCCTTTTCGTGCTTCTCTGATAACATCTCACTCTACCGTCCATCGGTTGTTTCCTGGCGAAATGGCATCTAATGTTGATGATGTTCCATTCATGAGCACTCCTCAAAGCACTCTTAAGGAGACCTCTGGCTCTTATATCCCGGAAGCCTCTTCGTCAGTTTTTCCCTCCAAGGGAGAGTTGTTTGGATCCACACATCATGATTCGGGTAGTGGAACCAAAATACCATCTAGTTATGTTGCATCTATGCTCCCGCACAGTTATAAATCTTTGGGAAACCCTATTCCTGGAGCTTCCGGTGGTACACCCTTATTTCCAGATCATGTTTGGTCAATGGGTATTCCTCCATCTTCCGACCCATACCTTTCGAATGTGGTCATGGTGTCTCAACCTATTGTTCGACCGAAAATCACCATCGGTCAAATGACCATGTTGTTCAGATCCTCTATCCCTCATTTGACATCTATGATTACTGTAGTCCCACCATTGAGTGGGAAATCCATGTTTTCATCTATGCCTGGGGAGCAGTCTAACCCTCTCTATGTACCTCCCCTTTTGGGTGGGGGGAGCCAAGTTCTAGGTCTATTCCTAATGCGAGTCAGCCTCATGTTCAAGATTCTCAAGTTCAGCAACCGAACGCAACATATTTGTATGTTCAGCAACCTAACATTACTTATGTTCAAAGGTCGAACATACAATATCAACAGTATGTCCAACAAACTAAGCCTTCGGTGAGTGTTGTTGCAACTAATCCTCAGTTTGGTTCTTATACCCAAGCTGGTCTGAATCTCCTTCTGGGTCAATCTGGTCCTTTCCCTCATCAGTCTAGTACTCAGTACCAACCATTTCCTCAAGGTCAGTACCAGCAACCCCAGTCTGGGCCTCAACCTGGTGCTTCATATCAGCAAATTCCTTAGTACCAGCAGGCTCAGCCAAGACCCCAAGCTAGACCCTATGTTTAGCAAGGGCCATAGGCTGGACTTCATGTTCAGAAAGGACTGCAAGTTGGACCCTACGTCCAGCAAGGACCACAAACTGGACCTCCTGTTCAGCAAGGACCTTATCCTGGACCCCATGTCCAGCAAGGTCCATAGACTTAGTTCCCACAGGGGTCATATCAACAACCCCAGTCAGGTCCCTATTAGAAATATTTGCAGCAAGGTCCTTACCAGCCATGGGGGAAATATGCATAATTGGGTCAAAATCTACCCTATTAGGGGGAAAATCCTTATCAATAAGGTTGGAACCCCCAGCATTTCTCGCATCATCATTTGCCTCTGTCGTTCTTGGCTACGTTGGAATTGTCGGATGTGTCAAAGCTCGCAAATGACCCCATCCAGCATCAGTTTCATTGACCGTTGATTCCAACTAATATTCCATGAGATTGTTCTAAGTTCGAAGGTGAATCTAGGGAAGACCCCCAAAACCATCTTATGACATTCCACTTGTGGTGTTCCTCTAATTCTTGGGTTGACGATTCCATTCGTCTTCATATTTTCCAGCGCACTTTGACCAGTGTTGCAACCAAATGGTACATTGAGCTCCCTCGAGGAATTTTCTTCGATTTCAATTCCTTGGCTATGGCCTTCCTCACTCGCTTCCAGCTGTCTGTCCAATATGAAACCGACACCCATCTTCTCACCTCATTGAAGTTGTTAACTACTACGCATATCTCAGATCACATCCATGAATAGTGGTGTTATAGGTCAATTTGGGAATCATTCCCAATGACCTGGTTAACTGGACATCATCTCTAGGACCAAATGAATAGGGTTTATCATCACATATCATTTCAGTTGTTACATGCCCTAAGACAAATCATTCATGACTTTCATCTGCAAAGGTTTCCAAGATTTGAATTTTATAATATATCATATGAGATCTCATCAATGTTGCCTCTAAAGGGACTAAGTGCATTGCATATGCAGGTAGCCCCATTCAAGGCTGCTTTGCAAAGCACTTCCTGACCCTCATAGGTGCGTTGGTCACATTGGGAGCGAAATTCTCATTGTTCCGGAATCTCCACTTGGTTAGTGCCTTATAGA
Organism: Pinus albicaulis; assembly: GCA_034641835.2. NCBI lineage: Eukaryota > Viridiplantae > Streptophyta > Pinopsida > Pinales > Pinaceae > Pinus > Pinus albicaulis. The sequence continues at coordinate 75,750 of JAXQQM020079247.1, forward strand.
AGAGTTCACATGTGTCAAACTTCGAATCCATGTGTCCATTTAACATCTACAATATTGGGAACATGTCTTGCCTATTATTGGAAATTCATTGATTGTAAAACTACTTCAGCTCCTCTATAAATTGAGCACAAATCTTAGTGTTTGATACGGAAGAATTTGAGTAGAGAAATGTTGGTGGAATTTCAATTGAGGAGTTGATTTGTGTAACATGCTTCTGGAGAGGTCTGCATTGTATGAGGTTGGGATGTTGTTGGAGATGGTCACTTAAAATCAATCACTAGGTTTTAACCTCCCCTTCTATCCATTAATAAAGATTCCTTCTTACTTTCCCACATATGTATCTGTATAAGCTCATGTTTTCCATATTATGAATTCTTATATGATGTATATGGTTTATGTTTCATTGATTTAACTAAATAACTTGAGTAGACATCTGTATTATTGCTATCTTTTGTTGTTTAGTGTTCATCTTTGCAGGAAATATTTTCGAACATCTAGTTTGGATTTGAAGCTACAGCAAGAGCGACAGAAGGAGAATAGGAAGCGCTTTGAATCCAAGTAAGTTCTTTGATATGTTCTGTGTGTCTGTTTACAATTAGGAAAAGTAGTCACAAAGTATTTAATATGTTTTTCTAGATAAGCACATGTCTAGGGAAGAATTCTTTATCCATAATTCATAATTACACATAACAAATTGGCGACTCCACTAGGGAGTTTACCCTTCATCCTAGGTGTATTTGCCTCTGATTTTCTATGTTTATTCACCCAGTAGCTTTTACTCAGAAAGATTAGGTTTTTTCAAATCCAAATTTGCATTAAAAGTGTGTTAAATAGCTGTGTTTTTCATTGTACACTGCGCCCAACGCACTGTTGGACAGGACACAGTGCTTTGCATAACATTGTCTCCCTTTCAGGCCTGCGTTGCAAAGCACTGTCTCTCTTTAGAGACTACGTTGCCTCCTGAAACCATCCAAATTCCATTGAGTTTGTCATCGCAATTTGTTTCAATTTGTTCTGTGTTGTGTTTTGAAAAGCCTGAACCTCATATTGACCAATGAACTTATCTACCTCTTCCTCCTTTGAAAGAATAGTTTGTTCAATGTTTGTTTAAAACATTTTTATTTATCATTGACGAATTAATTTCAAATTATTTTCATTGTCGCATTAGATCCATTTGCTTTTGAAAAGGAAATTGTCGTAAATTCTTCATTTCCTGATAGGAGAAATTGTTGTTCAATTCCTCATTTTTCCTTCAAAAGAGAAATTTTTGTTTATATTCCTCATTTCTCAAAAGTAAAAGGAATTTGTTTTTATTGATTTAGTGCACTTAGTTTCTTTTCTGCATTCATAACATTTAAGGAACTAGAAAATAAAAACCTGCATTTGCATGTAGTGGATTGTGTGTATTGCAAAAGGAACAATTAGGAAAACTACATTTAATTTGTGCTCTTTGATTTGTTTTCTCTCAAATTGATTGCTCTTTCCCTCTAATAGCTAGGATTTTCAATGAAAAACTAAAAGTGAAAGATTGTTTATCATTCTTAGTTTGCATTTTAGGAATTTCCAATACATTATCGCGGTGAACCTTTGAAAGGAAAATTGATAAAGAAGATCAACTTAAAATGTATTTCAATTTACCGAACAAAGCATTGGAACCATAACAATAACATTTAGAAGGTCTAGGCTAGAGACGTGTTCCGGCGTCGTAAAACATAGCAATTGTCGTTAACTTGTCTACAATACATTCCGAGTGTGATACCTCACTCCATGTACGTAAGTATATCATAGCCCGTCCACGTACTTTTGGGTATATTGGGCAGTGTTATAGTGCGAAAAGTATAAAGGGGTGCTCTCACTGTGCGGTTTTGCATCAGACAATGTTAATACGAACTTGGGCCTCCACGTACCTTCAGGTATATTTGGGAGGAAAACTTTTAGGTGCTATCCATCCATAGTGAACCGAGTCGATAGCCTTATAAATTGTGATACACCGAACACAGCATTCGGGAGATTATCTGCCCGTACTTCTTGGTTTGCCAGGAGATATTCTGCAGTTCACAGTTTCTTCGTAAACCTTTTTTTTTTTTCTAAATCTGACTAATTTCTATTAAGCAACTATTATAATACAAAACTGCCTCAGCTCAGCTTTGGTAGCCTGAGACTGGGCTTGCAAACCATGCATGATCTCAAAACTAAGCTGCCCATATAGGGAAACCAGCTCGATAGTGTCTGTCACACTGCCCGTGGTATGGGAAACCGGTGGAATAGTTATACTGTTTGTTATGAGTCTACAGAAAACAGTGACTATCAAAAGCAAAATACTATCATTATCTGCTGTACAGTATACCAGACCAACCGCACTATGGATGAACACAAAGTCAGAATTCTTACTAGTCATGCGCATGGCAAATTCAATTGGAGTGAACCGGAGAGGGATGCTCCTCCTCGATAGGGCACCCGAAGTAAGCCTCAGGGTCGTCCATAGCAGCATCTGGAAGAGGATCCTCAGTGCTTAAGGCACCATCCACGTGCACCTGCAAGGAAGGAAGGCCGATGGAGGGAGAAGGGAGGTCAGAGGGGTCGGTCGGTTCAAATTGGGGCATGGCTGCAGGGGCAGACCGGGGCGCGAGGGAAGCGGGGTAAGAGTCAAGGAGAGCAGAAGGGGAGCCGGGCCAGAGATGAGAGCTGAGAGTGGCTTCCTCACTTAAGGTGACGGTGATATAGGCCGTGATTGAGGGACGGTTGAAAACACTTTCAAAATGCAATTCAGCTCTCTGCGTGGTGTGACGGGTGAAGAGATTGCGAGAGGGCGGAGGGCCGGAGGTGGCGGGGTCAGGAGGAGCGACGTGCTGAGGGGGAGAGGGCAGCTGAGCATGAGGAACAAAAGAAAAATCCATGCCATGTCTGCTGGGGAGAGAGCGGTCATCAGCAGACCTTCCACGGGTACTGCCACGCCTAGCAGTCATATGCGGACGAAGACGAGGCATGACTGGTGCCGAGTTGCAGAAGCCCTGCGCCGACTGAAAAGCTGGAGCAGAACCTGAGCTGGGAGAAGGCTGAACTCCGTGCGTGCCCGTTTGAGCAGGAAGACCAGAGAGCTATGCGTGAACTGAGGATTATTAAACCGTCCAGAGGAGCTAACCAGTCGCCTGGAGAGTCTGCAGGCGTAGCGATGAAGGGATCGACTTCTATAATGCAGGTGCCAGCCAGAATAGTATTGTTGTATCGCCGTCGCGTGGGAGGGTGATAATGGCGGTTGATAACATTGAATTCCGTCTTAATGGCGTTGTGGTGAGCCATGTGGCCGCCACACGCCTCACACTTCGGGAGGAGGACGAGGCCAATCGGCTCATCAATTCTGCGTACCATCCGCATCCGGAGTTATTCGTAAACCTTTTGCCTAGCATTACCTTTTTATTTTGTTTATTTGTTTTTGGTTAAAATAAATTAGTAATCGTGGAAGAACAAAATCCTTTCCCCCGTCATTCGCGTATATTAGCATTAAAACCACCTTTACCACCAGAAGTTACTTCTGGTAGGCGAAGGCGATCACACTCTATCGAATCAAGTACAATTCGTACCTCTGGTGAAACATCATCTTCCCATATACCAGATTTAGCTCAATTTTTTTCTACATATATCGGTTCTTCTACTGTTGTCGAAACGGAGTCCTCACAGCTACCCGTGGTCACGATCCATCTAATCAATGAGACCATACCTCATGGACCCGACGTTGTTCAACCAAAAATTGATCCAAATCCTGTCTCTTATTTGTGAGAACATCTAAACCCCGAAGTTGAACAACCGGAAGTTGTTCCTGCCTTGGTCATCCCACAAATTTCTGTAGCCATTGAGTCTCCCATATCACACAGTCAACCACCTGAAATATACTTTGGGCCAGACGCTGAAATACTTCCACCTGGTTTAATTCTGATAGAAGAAATCCCACAAGACGAGACACCTTTAACTCCAACCCATTTTGGGGAGGACCTTTACTTGTACGAGTCTTTTCCTCAATCGTCACCATCTGCTTTTGTTGATCCTGTTCCTATTAAAACTCCTGTCGATCCACAAGGGTATACATTTGGTCAAGTAACCATGCCTGAACCAACATCTTTGGTTAGGCCATCTGTTCCAATTACGTCATCACCTGCCCTCGCTACCCCGTTGATGTTTACAACTTCACAAGAGTCATATTTTCATGGTGGCCCTATGGTCCCATCAGGTTACAATCATTATCTGGAATTTTCTCTGGTGCATCTTCAAAACCATGGACTTTACCAATGTCATCGTTCGGTATTCTAAATGGTAATCCTATAGTGAGTACTGAACGGCTTGATTCTTTATACACATCATCAGGGCAATATCAAGTTGGTCCTTCAGGGTCTATTCCTTTAAGTACCATATCAACTGGACTCCCAGCATTTGGAGAGCAATATTTTCTGTCTTATTATCCTCCTCATGTTGGGGGGAAACCTTTGGTCACCCAATATGACAGTAATCCGTCACTTTTTGGTCAACCTAATGTCGAAATGAATGTTTTTCAATGGCAGCCCACTCTGCCTATCCAACCACAAATGGTTGTACACTCATATCAACCAGTTCAACCTGTTACACCCACATCATTTCCACTTGTTAATACATCTTTACCCCTGTTACATAATCAAAATGTTGTACAACGACCTTATCAAGTGGGTCCTTCAACTCAATACCCTCAAATATTGGGTCCACAGACTCCAAATCCTTCGGTTAATTTACAACAACCTGTATCTAGAATCATTTATTCACAAGTTGGTTTACCATTATATGGAATGTCACAGCCACAATCAGGTTATACTTATCCTCAAGCGAAGCCAAGTTATTCTAATTTGGGTTATAACATTGGTGGACAGACCCCTTGGCAGCCTCAGGCGCAAATGCCTCAAACTTCATTTCAACAAATATCATACCCAGGTTTTGGTCAACAAAATCCTAAAGCGTTTTCTTTTCAAAACAACCCCTATCTGGGTTACCAGCAGCAGATTCCTTATGTTGGTGCTCAAAGGCCTGTTGCTTAAGAAATTCCATCTTACCCTGCCTATGCTCAACCTGACCTTAATAAATAATTTCCCTTTGTTGCAACTTTAGAGTTACCAGATTTAAATCGATTAACCAATGATCCAATCAACTATGCTCCTTGGTGGTCGATGATACCTCACAAATTACCCTCGAATATTCCTAAGTTCAATGGAAACCCTAGAGAAGATCCGTCGAATCATGTCATGACTTATCATTTATGGTGTTCATCAAACTCTCTGAATGATGGTTATGTTCGACATCTTTTCCAGCGTACGCTCACAGGTCTGGCTGCAAAATGGTACATTGAGTTAACTAGAGATTCTTTTGATAATTTCACAACCTTGACTACTCTCTTTTTTACTCATTTCCAGTTACCCATCAGATATGAAACTGGAACGGAACTCTTGACCAATTTCAAACAGACTAAGGCTACTCACATTTACGATCATATTTATGAGTGGCGTCGTCGTTGTAGAATGGTTAAGGAATTTGTTCCGGATCAGCTCTTTTCTGAATGGTTCATTAAGTCCCTGTTACCATCTACAACTGAGGATGTGGCTAAGGGTGGCGTCGTCACTGAAGAGCAGGTTATTGCTCATGCCCAATATTTAGACTTGATTTATACTTAGTCTGGCACGCTCTATGAAAAAATTCCTAATGCGCCAAGAAATAACTTTACTGTTCCTCCTCAATTAAAGGACTCTCATGCCGGAGATGGCTTGATTGGTACTGCAAGCACACATCATACTACTACATCTGATCTTTCTCCTTCTTCCGAAATTAATGTCATGTCGTTTGTCAAAGGAAAAAGTGACAAGCAACCTAGAAGTAAGAAAAAGCAAACTTCTAACCCGCAGGAAAGATCATCTGATCAATCGTCTAGACCTAGGAAACCTCGTTATACATGCATAATCTGTAATGAGGAACACTTGGTTAGGGATTTTCCTCACCGCGTTGAAGTCTCAAAAATCATCAAGACTTCCCATGCGTTAGTTGTGTTGATAGACCCATTTCCAAATCTGGACACTAATTTGGTTGCTACGGATCCAGCTTCTAGTTCCCAAGTACTTATGTTATCTATCACAAAACCTGCAACATATATTTTGGTGTCAATATGCAATAAATATTATGGTAGTCAGGCCACTGATCAACCTACTACCTCAACTACGAATCCGTCTACGGAATCAGTATCGCCTATTGCTATTCCTGAATTGATAATCAAGCCACCAAAGGGAGTAATTCACAAATCGACATATAATCCTCGAGCAAGAGCTACGCAAAATTATAATATAGTTGAAGATTTGGCTCAATCCCCTTCAGCTATGCCTGCTCTTGAGGTATTACAAAATTGTCGCTCCCAAAAACAAGCTTTATTGTCGGCTATTGGTGGAATTGATCTGACTGATTCTAATCTAGTCGTCTTTAATCATGCGGGCTATGTGTCGTAGCTACCAGCAAAATTGGCATTCTCCATACAAATAAATGTTCTCAATCACCTTGTTCATCATACTATTATTGATGAGGGAGCATCTACATGCATTATGGCTCTAAATTGTTGGAAGTCACTTGGCTCGCCACGCTTATCACAATCATCAACAACATTGAAGGCTTTCGATGGACGTACATATAAGCCTTGTGGTATTATTAATAACCTACATGTTGAACTAGGGGGGAAAATAATGAATGTTGATGTTGAAGTTGTTGATGGACCACTTGACTACAATATTCTACTTGGAAGGCCATGGGTATATGCAATGACTGCAATTGTTTCTACATATTTTAGAATGATTGCCTTTCCATATAAAGGTACTATCACAGTCATTAATCAGCTATCCTTCTTTGCCTCTGCTTCGCAGGTAATTGGAAGTGTTCCGTTTGTTCACGCACCCCAACTAGCACTTCAGAACATTGGTGTAGGACTCTTAAAGAACCCCACTCTCATGGGAACCTTTGCATTACCGCCACCCGCGACGTCGGCAGAAATTGCAAGTATAGAGACCTACTACATGATCTCTTCCACTCTATCTGGCTTAAGGGAGAGTACGGATGATTCTGAAGTTGTTACGTTGGATGAGTTTCTGTCGCCTAGCCCTATTGAGCTGGCATAGCAATCAATCTATTTGGCTTGGGCGGCGAATCCAAAATCAGCGTTGTCGGTTGTTTGGGTTGATCGTTCCTTAGATTTTGGTACTCCTTCTGATCCTTTTTACTCAATGTTATTGACAGATGAGAATATCTTGGAAGCCATGATGTCAGAAGGAGAACCATGGGAATATTATCATCATCGTTCCCATCTTCCTGATTATGAATAAAACTATCTTAGCGAACTATATCACCCATCAATCGAAAAAAATAAAAAAAATAAATAAATAAATAAATTCGAATTCTTTACCTATTAATGCAATCGATTCCGAGTGAAATCTATCAAATATTGAAGAAACCATTTCTATCGATATTTCGACCAAACCTGGCGTTGTAGAAAATATTCATGTCGGTGTATCTTGTTCTCCATCAGAACTTGAATCATATCGCTCTCTATTTCGTGAATATTTTGATGTATTTTCTTGGTCTTACGAGGAAATGCCAGGCATAGATACTAGTATTGTTGAACACACTATTAATATACATCCTGATGTCAAACCAGTGCGTCAACGGCTTCGTCCTGTTCATCCAAAGAAAGCCACTGCCATCAAAGAAAAAGTTGAAAAATGTTGCGTGATGGTTTCATTTACCCTGTTCTGCTGACTGATTGGGTTTCCAATATCATTCCTATCATGAAAAAAACAAGGAATCATTAGAGTGTGCGTTGATTATCGGGACGTCAATCTTGCTTGTCCAAAAGACAAATATCCTACTCCCTTTATCGAACAGATTATTGACGATTGTGTTGGATGCGAAATATTTTCGTTCATGGATGGATTTTTTGGCTACAATCAAATCAATATCTGCCCATAGGATCAACATAAGGCAGCATTCATCTATCCTTGGGGCACATTTTCTTATAGGAAACTTCCGTTTGGTTTAAAGAACGCTGGGGAAAATTTTCAGAGAGTAATGGATTATGCTTTCAATGACATCAAGCACATTGTTCAACCATATCTAGATGATTTACCAGCGCATTCACAAAATCGGACTGATCACCTGATGCATTTGAGAGCCATCTTCTTACGTTGCCAACACTACAAAATACGCCTCAATCCACATAAATGTGTGTTTTGTGTTGGTTCTAGTCGTTTGCTTGGATTCGTAGTCTCAAAAGAAGGAATTTGAATCGACCCATTGAAGGTTCAAGCCATTCTTGATTTGTTTGCACCATCAAATTTACTTCAGATACAGAAACTTCAAGGAAAGGCTAACTTCTTAAGAAGATTCATTCCAAACTACGCCAAAATGGCTAAAGGATTTACTCGACTCTTGAAAAAGGGGGTTCCCTTCCATTGGGACCAAGTTGCGCAAGCTTCTTTTGATGCTATCAAGGATACTCTTGTTCGAGCATCATTAATGTACCCCCCTAATTATAAAAATGATTATTTCCTATATATCGTCGCGGCTGAAACGACCATTGCTATGGTTTTGGTCCAAGTAGAAGATGGAATTGAACATCCGATATATTATTCGAGTTGTAATCTCAATGATACGAAAGTTAACTATTTGTACATAGAAAAGCTTGCCTTGACAGATGTTCAAGCTATCCAAAGATTTCGCCATTATATCCTGCTCTGAAAGACCACTGTCATTTCGGATTCCAACCCCATGATTTATATCTTATCACGTCAATTGCTGGGGGGGAAATATTCAAAATGGATTGTCATTTTGCAGGAATTTGATTTGGAATTCATCAAATCCAAGTCAAAGAAGTCTTTAGTTTTAGTTGAGCTTCTTTGTGACCTTCCCTCTGATAGTATTGCAACTACGTCGGAACCATCAATTCCTAACGAGTCTCTATTTCTGATTGGATCATCTGATCCTTGGTATGGATATTTCATCATTTATCTCCAAACTCAATCTTTTTGACCTAATACCTCTCGCTCTAAACATCAACGTATTCGATACCAAGCCAAAGATTATCTGATCGTCGGCGATACACTTTATCGTCATGGTGTCCATACCATTTTAAGGAGGTGCCTCACTCACGAGGAGGCCGAAAAGGTTTTAAATGATTTTCATGTTGGAGCTTGTGGTGGACATTTATCTGGATATGCTACAGCGCAGAAGATACTCCGTGCTAGTTAATTTTGGCCTACAATTTTTCGAGACTGCATCCTCGTAGTCAGAAGTTGTCATGCGTGCCAGATTTTTTATCGTAAAATCTGTAAACTGCCAGCGCCAATGCATCGTGTTGTCTCTGTGGGACCATTTTTGAAATGGGGTGTTGACTTCATGACCTGTAACCCTCGTTCGTCTGGGGGGCATGGTTATATTATTGTCGCAATCGACTATTTTACCAAATGGACCGAAGCGATGCCTACATTCAACAACACAAGACAGACAGCTGCATTTTTTTTCTTTAATCATGTTATTGCACGGTTTGAGGTCCCACAGGCTATAGTTACAGATCATGGGAAGCATTTTTCACAAACCATATGATGGTTGAATTGAATTCTCAGTTAGGATTGTCACATGATAATTCTACTCCCTTATTATCCACAATCAAATGGACAAGTTGAGGCTATCAACAAAATTCTAAAATGTATGATTCAATGAATGGTGGGAGTTCGTAAAAGAAACTGGCATTTGATCCCTGTACTCGGCCTTGTGGGCGTACCAAAGCTTGGTAAGAAACACAACTGGATTTACTCCCTTTCAATTGGTGTATGGTCCGGAAGCTATCTTTCCAATCCAATGTGAAATACCGTCATTAAAACTCGCAATCGACTTGTTACCTAACACCTCAGAAGAAGAAGCGCATCTTTTTAACCTCGTCCATCTTGATGAAACATGTCGTGAATCCCAAATTGGACAACGAAGCACATAAGAGACATATAAATGTACAATATGACAAAAATGTCTAGCCTCGCATTTTCTCAGCAGGGCGAGTTGGTCCTACTTTATGATCAAGAAGCCGATGTAATAGGTACGGGAAAAATTTGAGCCATTATGGCATGGCCCCTATATTTTCAAAAGAGTTCTTGCTAAGGGTGCCTATGAGTTAGTTGATTACGATGGAATTCATTGGCGCAGCCTCGAAATTGGTTGTATCCGAAACGTTACTATGCTTAATCATGAGCATAGTAATCTTTAGTATTATATTGTATATATATGATGTTGATTTGCATTCACTATCTTAGTTTGTTTTTTAGATTTTTCTTGACGTTAGTAATCCACTTTACATTTCATCGTAGATCTTCAGAACCATTTGTTGGATATGTTGATGGTGCTAGTCATAGTACGCAGAATGTATCCTTTGCAGCATGGGCCATTTTCACTCTGAACGATGAATTAGTGAGTTTTCAAGGGATTTTTATCAGTAGATCGATAAATAATATCCCTGAGTATAGCGCGTTGATTTAACTTCTCTCTGATGCCATTTCACTTGGTATTAACTGCATCATCATAAGGTTAGACTCACAACTTGTGGTATTACAACTTACTAGTGTTGATACTGTTAGAAATCCAACATTGCATCGATTGTTCCTAAGATTTAGACTTTGGAAAGACACTTAGATTTTATTCAATATCAACATATTTCCAGAAATTTGAACACATTGATTGATTCCTTAGCTAATCAATTTTTATACAAACATTTGCAACATATGTAAATAAAGCATTCACGTCATTGAATAGGATTGCACAATAAATATAGGAAAACATTGAAATCAAATAGATACATAGTTATATTTTTTTACAAAAATTTGTGCCCACGACACATTGGTCATCTGACCTCAAAATGTATGCAAAATGTCAAAAATAAATTAGTGGTGCTTGTGGTAACATGCTATAGATCTAGCTACCCTATGTAGTATCCGCATCCAATGGTTAGGAATGCCTATAGTGTGACGCTACGACCGCATGGGTAATTCAATCAGACAATCCGGAATCTTGAAGGCCAACCCCCTCTATGCGTTACCAAGGCTCAGCTAGAGTCTCAGCCATATCAAGATCCCGAAGGGACCGCTTCTCCCGACAACCCTCTTTGTTGGCTCATCTACTACACGCTCTAGTTCCTCCACCGATTGAATTCGACCAACATATGCATTACATCAAAACATTTAGTTTAGTCATGGAAAAACATCAAAAATACAAAAAAATTGTATAAAACTTAGAAAAAATAAAAAACATGGTCAAAAACATTCTTACCTATCGCACCTCCATCGAGCACCTTCTAGTAAAGATAAATCTGGATCTCCTCGAAAAATCAATGCCTCACATATGCATACTCATCGATGGCGACAATCATCACCGAACTGAGTGAAGAAATCGTCGAGAACACAATGGTCGATTGGCTCGCATGCCTACCCATTATTTCTACCCATCTTTGCATCCTCGTATCTCTAGGATTAGACACATCTAGTGTCACATGTTGTGGATGCATTAGTGGAATCCATTCTAAGGAAAATGATATGAGGATCGAACCATAACTAAAGTTATTCTTCCTTCCTCCCTTTTCTTTGTTCAGCTTGTTATTTTATCTCGAGAAAGTTTAACTTCATACTCAGTTGAAGAATGTTGGCTCCCATACACTCTAGCGCATATCGCATATAAGATCTATTCGCTACATGTAGTGTAAACGGTGCCAACAAGTTTTGCGATCGTGAAAAGGATGGTTCTTAAAGGAAAATCTCTAACATCTTGGGATGTTTATCTTTCCATCTTTGCTTGGCTCTGCCTGGATAACAATGTTGCAAAACATAATCTCTCATGTCTCTCCTCCAAGAATAGACCTTAAGAGCGAAATAGGCAAGCCTCTCCTCGACAAACCCTGTGAGAAAGTATACATCCTCCATTTTTATGGGAACCACTTGGTTCTTAATATGAAATGCCTCGATAGTTGGATCCCATGCTCAAACTAAGAACTACAAGAGTTCTATTTTTTGCCTCATCCCCGACAACTGAAAGTACTTTACCATGTCCACAATCCCTTAGGGCTCTTCATCGTATTCTGGATCATTTAGGGAAATCATGTTATGTTTTTCATGATCTCTTTCTCTCCATGTAATCATCATTATAGTTCAATGAAAACTTGAAATACAACCATAAGAACCATTAGACTCCATTCATTGCAAAAAATTGGAAAAATTTGGGCATAATGCAAAAATAAAAAAGGAAGAATGTGCCCAACGCAGTCGTAGACAAGAGACAGTGTGTTGAATATACAGCTAGCCTTCATTTTAGCTACTATGCAACACAACTTTCGATGTTGAAGGGTGCGTTGCCCTTTTTGGAAGCAAAATTTTCCCTAAGGGGCTCAAAAACCTAAAAAATTGTAGTGAAAGGAAATTAAATGATTAATAAAGGAAAGAGAGGGTTCATGACACTAACCTGGATCAAACGGCAATGAAATCTGTCCACAGAAACGATCGAAATCAACAAATTGAAGTTCGGTGTAAAATCGAGGTTCGAGCTCCAAAATGCAAATGGTAACTATGGAATGGTAAAAATGAATAGTAAAACTATTTTTTAATATTCATTTAATTGTTTTCAAATCATATTTATTGCTATGACTATGGTTTTATTATGTTTTTATCATAAAACATGTATTTTTAATCCATTTGGTGTTGTTCCGAGTAGGTCTTACAACCAATGAACGATTAGTCGTGCGTATTTATTTCAAGAATTATTTGAACACAAAGCATACTTTTTTCTCCTTATTTTTCAAGCTTTGCTAAAAAATGAAAAAGGATTTGAAGCGCACTTTTATCTCTTTTTCGAGCTTCGATAATAATGAAAAAGGAACCCCCGGAGTCTTCTTTCGACTTCTTTTCGGACTTCGATAATGTGAAAATATTTTCTGAGCACTTGTCTTTTTGAGCTCGTAAAAGTAAATGAATTGATATCTACCCAGTATAAGTTTAACCCTTTTCCGGATTGAGATAGATTATTTACGAAAAAAGGAATACCTTGGTCGAACATGGCTAAAGAGGTTCTCCGAGATATTATTTTACACTTTTTCGGATGCGAAGCGACAACTTTACAAAAAAAGTACTTATGAAGTTTTCTTTCGTCCTCTTTTTTCAAACTCTCTAAATATGAAAAAGGACTGGGTTTTCACTATCGTTAGTCTCGTTAAAACATAAAATAGTGACGGACTTGTCGATCATGGCAAGAATCGAGTTTAATTCATCACTAGACTCGTTAAATTATTAAATAGTGATACATTATTCGCCCGAAAGGGTTGAATTATAGATCAAGAATATGTTATCCTCCTCAATATTGTTGAAAAATAAAGAGGTACTAGTCGATAAATGACCGGGGGAAAATTTTGGGAAAGTGAACAGAAATTTTTACGGTAGTAGGTCGCTCTTGAACATGACACTTCACTCCATCATCGTGACTATTTGGGTTGGGTAATCTTCTTGACGATTCATTCATACCTATGGTTCATCATACCTTCACTTTGGTTTTGGGTCAATCGTTTGCCAACTCATCTCGATGTCACCGATATGTTCAAGAGAAGTCATCTAGTGAATACTCATCCTTTCTGCAGTACTCATAAACCTTCATTCTCATTACGATCATCCCCGGACATTGCTATATCAAGTCATACTTTTGTCTTCGAAATCAGTAACTCTCGTTTAGCAATAAGGTGGCTTCCTGTCAATGACAAATTATTATCTAGGAATTTCACTTAGAAACATCATATTCCAGTACCATGAGGCTTGTTACAACATCAAAAAAGATCCTCACTTCCGGATTTTTTGACCGAAATATTTTTTTTGTCATTCGACATCAAATCATCTATTCATGCCTTACGAAATGTATTGCACTACCTTGAGGGCCATTGACATCAATGGTGGTTCTCTCACATTTGTTAATAGCTCACATAATTTGATGGTAATCAAATGATGTCTTCCCATGTTCGACTACAAATCATATATTCGCATGGCTAGACTTGTACCCAAATGATCGAGTGAATGAGATAAGAAGACCTCGGATCTAGTTTCATCCATCCGGCTCGCGATTTTGAGGATTGTTGTACACAACATCTGTACGGTGACCTTACATATAGATCATCATCCGTGACATGGGCCTATATCTATAAGCATGTCCGTATTGGGCAACATTCTAATGTATACGACTTTCTAAATTATGTACATGTTATTAGATAGTTTATGTGTTGAGCATGGGAATGCCTTCCCTCGGAAATTTATGATCAAGAGGATATATCATGATGTAATGTATTGTAACATTGATGCGAGTTGCCACTCTGCTTCATCTCGAGCTCATCATAGTGTAAAGCATCTCAATCAAAATATTGTTATTATTATTCGACTTCATGCTTTAGGAGGCAATTGTTATAAGTCAATTTGGGCACCATTCCCAATGACCCTAGTTAACTTGAAATCATCCCCAGACCGATGAATAGGGTCTATCATCCCCTATCATTTCAGTTTGCTAGCATGCCCTAAGACAAAGAACAAAGAACAAGTCATCTACGACTTCCATCTGCAAGGTTTCCAAGATTTGAAGTTTATAATATATCATGTGTGAGCTCACCAACGCTGCCTCTCAAGGGACTAAGTGTGTTGCATATGCGAGTAATCCCCACTCAAAGTGTGCTATGCAATGCACTTCCCAACACTCAAGGGTGTGTTGGTCATTTGGGAGAAAAAATCTCATTGTTCCATAATCTCCACTTGTCCATTTTCTTCTAGAAGAGTGAATATGTGTCAAACTTCAAATTCATGTGTCCATTTGATACCTTCGAGACTAGGGAACATGTCTTTCCTATTATTAGAAATTAATTGATTTTAAAACTACCTTCAACTCCTCTATAAATTGAGCACGGATCCTAGTGCTTGAGAAGGAAGAATTTGAGTAGAGAAATGTTGGTGGAATTTCAATTGAGGAATTGATTTGAGTGACATGTCTGTTGGAGAGATGTGCATTGTGATAAGGTCTGGGGATGCTACTCGGAGATGGTGAAGCCAAATCAATCATTGGGTTGTAATCTCCCCTTCTATCCATTAATAAATATTGTTGCGTACTTTCCCACATATGTATCTGTATAAGATTTTGTCTTTCATATTATGAATTCTTATCTAATGTATATGGTTCATGTTTCATTGATTTAATCGAATAACTTGAATAGACATACGTATTATTGCTATCTTTTATTGTTTAGTGTTCATCTTTGCAGAGAAATATTTTTGGCGATCTAGATCAGATTTGAAGCTACGATAAGAGCGACGGAAGAAGAATAGGAAGCGCTTGGACTCCAAGTAAGTTCTTTGATCTATTCGTGTGTCTATTTACTACTAGGAAAAGTAGTTGCAAAGTCTTTAACCTATTGTTCTAGATGAACACTACATCTAGGGAAGAATGTTTTATCCGTAATCCATAATTTGCATAACAAAGAGGTAGTTGAGATTGTTTTGTATGTTTGGGAAGGAATTTATGACGAGTTTCATGGACCTAGTAGATGAGGTTGAATTATTTGGGGATGGTTTCTTGTCATTGGATGTTCTTCTTAGAGAGGTACATGAATAAATTGAAAGCTTTTTTTGACAAAGGGAAAAAACCCGAGGGGTCTATGATAGAGGGTTACATATCGTATGAGTATTTCTATTATGCCCGTGAATACATCAAGCATATCAACAACAAACTAGGTGCGGTGATTTGGGATGATGAAAGGGATGAAGACAAAAGAGAAGGGGAGCTTCTCCCAAACGAATGGAAAAACGCGCTTGCTAAAGAGTAAGAGACTTATAATTTTTTCAAATTTTCACAAATTAAATATTCAAGTTTAACTTCAATATAATGGATATTTTGATCTCATATGTACTATATGTCGGTTTAATTTCATCAACGAATGCAGAAATTGAAGCAATCAATAAATTTTTCCTTTATAGTTATGAAGTGACACAATCGTGGGTTGCATTGTACGAACAAAAGAGGATGAAATGGGATAGTGACAAGAATGAATTCGTACGGTTGAATGGTATAAGTGTGCCTTATCCCGATCATTTAAAAGAAAATATGCTAATTATATGCCCCAACAATTGGGTTGTTGGCCAAGTCGGAGACAAATACGGTACAACCGATCGTTACCCTCATCCTAAAGAGGATGTGCTAAACATAGGGATTGGGTGCAACAACTCCGTAATAATATATTTATTTACATTTTAAACTTAATAATTCACCTTTTAAATGTAACATCTATATTTCATATTTTAACGAGTTGGGTTATTATAAGACACATGACACTATGATTTTTTTAACTTTTTTTATAGGTTCATTTGTTCCCATCTATGTGGGCATATGGACACCATTTTCACACAGAAAATGTTGATGATGGACACATGACACAAGACTATGGAGTGGAAGTCGATTTCGATCAATCTAGTCAAGCTATCCATTGTGATCAAAACCTAGTACGAGGGGCGTTAGGTTATGTTGGAAAGATACAACAGATCATTGAAGTGGACTTCTCTTCTTTCTAATGTGTTATTTTTAGGTGCAAGTGGTGGGACACCTTTGATCGAAATAATGTAAAGGAAGATCACAATAGTAGGCTGATATGTATCAACTCTAGAAATATGGGGGATGAAGCTAAGGAACCTTATGTTTTCCCCAAACACCGCAACTAGGTGTTTTTTTACCCAGATGTGTTGGATAGGGATTGGTGGTTCGTATTGAGACATGACCCTAGATCAAAACATATTTTTGAGAACAATAGTGTTATCATGTCAAGCGAGTTGGAAGATAATGAGGGTGATAATGAGAACAAAGAGTGATATGGTACGTGTCATTTCATCATTTATACTATTTAAGATGGGATTTTTATAAAGAAGAGGACTTAACCTTAGAACTACGACTCTTTTTTTTCGAAACATTATAATATGTATTTTGAATTAATTGGTTTGCATTGTGTTAATGTTAAAATCATTTCACTTGATAATTTGCAATTATGTTGATCTCGAAAACAATGCATTGTATCAAGTTCTTTTTTTATGTCAATTCCTAAAATAATACAACTACTTGATTGATTTAAATGTGTGTGAATGATATCTTCAAAATTTTAAAAAATTGTATTAATGTATATTGTTAATTTTGGTATGTAAGATCATAATAAAATAAAGATAATTGTAAACATGAATTTATTTGCATTATTTTCTAAACTTTATTATGTTACGAAAATTCATATTATTCTAGATTTATTATTTTACAATCATTTATATTTATACAAATTTATAAATTTAAAATTTTACAATTATGGTAATTTAACAATATTTACGATATAAATTTTACTTATGGTAGTTATGGTTCAAAATTGTCAATTAGTTTACAATTTTACAAATTTACAAATTTTAATAAAATTGAATCATGACAATACATACAATTACAATTAAAATAATTTCACAATACCAATACAATCACAATTTTTACAAATATTTTACATACAATTACAATTACAATTATAATTATAATTTTACAATTTTACAAATTTACAAATTTTAATAAAATTGAATCATGACAATACATACAATTAAAATTACAATTTTACAATTTCACAATACAATTACAATTACAAATTTACAAATATTTTACATAAAATTACAATTACAAATTTACAATTTTACACATTTTACAATTTTAATAAAATTGAACTATGACAATACAGACAATTACAATTTTACATACAATTACAATCACGACATAATATTTAATAAATATCATGATTTAATATTAAAAATAAACATTGTTGGGTGGTTTAATTGTCGGATTAAACCTCTCAATATTAATTGTCAATCTGGGAGTCGTAAACGCGAGTTGTACTGCATTTTTGGCTAAGATTAATGGTCAGAGTATATAAGTTTCCTTATTGATGATCGTCAAGTATAAAATGATAAAAAAAGTATTCTATTAGCCAAGAAAACTCGCACTTAAAACACAAGAAGTCTGAAGGAAATCTACTTAACTCAATCTGCAATCAAAAGACAATCTTATCGAAACAAAGGTGCAATGAGATTAAGTTCAACTACAATCATAAACAAGGTTTTCAGCTTCTAATTATTAAAGAGACTAGGAATCTATTTACTTGTAATGAAACATTATGGAAGAATAGATCTAAATTATTCATAAAGAAGACAAAACAAATCAAAACAATTTAAATTGCGAAATGGAAATCTTTACACCTATTGCTACTAGTCAAATTAAATCAACGATCTAAATAAATAAATAAAAAACTCAATATTTAAATGATAATGCATCAAATCTTACAAATATTAAATATGAAAAATCACTCTAATACTTTTTGAAATGAATCTACAATATTCTAATGAAATCACTCTTTACTAAACAACTTCACTACTTTGAAAAAAATCACTCTACCCTATTCGAACTCAAATGAAATCTAATTATCTAATTAAAACACACCTGTCATCTTTAACTTATTTCATTCTATGAACACTCTCACACAACAACTCATTCTTAATCTCAAACACCCGAAAATAGAAAATGTTCAAGACTTCATGATTTAAAATCAAATGCAAGCCATCACACTTTGTCAAATTAAAACCCTCACTAAGTTGATTGCGGTCTAACTTGTTCAAGCATAAATGCTATAACATTCTAATCAATGTTAAAATACGGGACATAATTCTTATGGATGTGTTCGAAATCGTTTACTCTGTATTCCTTCCATTCACAAAGACTCTATGACAATATGTCTGGTTGTCCCTTTTCAACTTCAAGAAAAAACAAAGTAATAATTTAAATATAGAATTAGAAAAATTTGAAATCCTATTTACAATATAATTCTATGGATTGCAATGAAATATAGTTCCTACGACTATAAAGAATGCGAGGACTTGACTCCGAGTTGCGGTGGATCCTTGTCACTTCCCCGGGAGCAAGTCCTAAATTAACTCAATTCTAAGAATTAAATAAAATTATAATGCATATACGAAAACAAATGTCGAGTCCATAATTTATTGAATTCAATCAAAACATTAAATTAAATATCAATTAAAAAATTACATCAACTATCTGCTCCATTACGATTTCTTGTGTTGGGTAATTTCGATGTCCTATCTAGACAGGTAGAATCGCTCCTTACTCCATTTGATTCTCATTTCATCCGCATTGATATTCCATTCATATCTTATTCCTACTTGACTTTTGAGTGCACATCTCTACGTTTTATAACAATAAAGCTACCTCACGGCTATTACGATTCTATGGTTACACAACTTGGAACTATGCATACATATTTAGCATGGTTTGTTACAACAAATTGAAACCGGGTAATAGAAATATGACTTGGCTAAGTTCGGAAGGTCAACTCCAATTAAACATCACCACAACTACAATGATCCCAACCAATGACTCCCTCATATTGCTGGTAGAGGAAACGTAAAGTTAGCAAGATCCTCACATTGGATGATTCGAGTTTGGACTGAATCGAATACATCGTGCAACAAATATCCTCCATGCACTTAGCAATAACAAATTGCAGTGTGATAATTACATATTGTTGTGCTTCTCAACCAGATGTAGAATATTGGTTTTGAATGATTTTAGACAATGCGCCCGGGACAACGTCAATCCCTTAAACCTCTCGCTTATACTAACTCCTACCTGATACATCGAGAATTCTATGAGGAACAAGTTCACTCATACGATTTCACCTTTTTTTTATTTGGATCGATTATGTTAATGACCAGTTTTAGTGGAGCTTATATGGAGCGAGGTGCTTCTTCAACCTATGCAACAAGACTCCAATACAACGTTGTTTCCTTTGCTTACCAAATGCAAACTCCCTAAGGTGTTAATGAATAGCCCAATAGGGTAACTATTAATTACATGTTAACATTTGACTCGAGTGTTTAAAGTGACCAATTCACTCATGGGCTTTGTCAAGTTTTCAAAACTCGAATATTTACAAATATGTTTGTCTTTGAAAGACCGTAGAATAGATGCTCTTTTTTAGATGACAACTTTAACATGGCCTCATATTGTACAAATATTGAAGAATTATACATAGACTTTCAAAATGCATCATAATTTGTGGCCAATAATTTGAATATCGATTGATTTGACTGGGGTTGTCAATGTTGAGTTTGATGTCGATACATTGTTAGTTATTGTCTTCCATGCAACTGGAGCAATCAATGTTCAAATAAATAGCCCGAAGTGCATGGCTCCCATGGAAAAAATCCATAGCTATATGGAAAATCATCCCCTTCCTCGACTTCATCTTGAATCTCATCTTGAGACTCGGAAAAAGGTGCAGAATGTAGTGCTCAATCCCCGACATTGAATCCGAGCCATTTGCTTTCGCACATAAGATAAATCCATACTTGAATGTGTTCAGTAAGACATTCTTGTACTCGTTTGGTATGAAAACTACATATTTTTTTTCACTCGCCACCAAAAAGGCATATTATTAATGATATTTCTACATAAAACACTTAACAAGAAGAATTAGTAATATTGCCTCCGAATGCCTCTTAACGAGATAATAATGATTAAAAAACACTAGTCAAAGCACATAATTATTTGATAAAAATCATAAAAAAATAAGGACAAAAAGGTGGCTCAACATTCCCCCATGTTAATCTTCTTGCATGCCCTCGTGCAAGCCAAACCTTTAAACTGTAAAACTATGAGAGAAGGCAGGGGAAAGAATAGACTATTCTTCGTGATAAGAATGTCATCTAAAATTCAACAACAAACGTAGAGATGCATGTCATTTAAAACATTCATTAGCCTGCAACATAACTACTACAATGCCAGCTAAAACCATGTTCCAAATGAAAGTATCAAGATCATGTACAAAAAAGCAAACATTATAGAGAAAAGAGTATTGCACATACGTGTTGTCTTGTTTCAAATGAACTCCTTATTTGGTGTCTTCTTAGTGCCTAGAATATGTAGCACATATTTAGAGGCGATCACAAATACACATGGTTGTCAATCAACATCTTGTGAGTAGTCATCGTTGAGTAATTCATCACTCTAGATACCATGAAAAAAATTGAAGTGAGTTATGATGCTGAAAAAGAGAAATAAAATAGAGAAATGTGGCACTTCCCTGGACCAATCAACAAATTCTTCATTAAACACTCTAAATTTTGTTTTCATCTACATAAAAAACTTTGAATTTCTTCTTAATCAGCACTAATGAATTACCTTTACTACGGATACCACATCATTAAAGATCCAATTTAAAAAAAAATAGAACTCAAAGCATGACGTCCAAATTGTCTTAAAGCCATTGTCCAAGAAATAAAATGATAAGTTTCGGGGAGAGAGAAGGATAACCAAGAAAATCATAGTATAAAATTAAATATAATACCACAGACATGGCCCCTGCTGCTCCGCCAAGTGTCCATAACCTCTGACGGGGGATGTCTTTTAACCCAATGAAATTTATGTGTCGCACTTACTAGATATAGATACGAGTTAGCTTATTTGAATTTTTAGATGAAGGCCATTATCCTGGCTTGGTAACCGAGTTGATGGCAACTCCACTCACAAGAAGTAACATGAATGAATGGGCCTCTCGTGACGAGACCTCCTATCTTTAATATTTTTGGCTAAAATCCATTACTCCGGCTTGGTGACCAATAGCGAGTAATGTCATGCATGTTAGGTCTCATGATCGTGGTAGGTTGGCTCATCACAAGACCTCCTATCCTTCCCTAAATATTTTTTAAGCTTTGATTATGATTAGCCTTGAAGGTTACTTAATAAGTGGGGGGGGATAGATCTACTCCAAGAGTACGAGATGGCATGAAAATGTTTTAATGACTAATCATTGTTGGCTAATTCCTCTACCCCTAAAGACTTATTTTAGATAAAATAACCCATATAATGACTGAAATATTCTTTGAGTTAAGAATTATAGTGTTCTCTTGAATAGCTCATTATGATCTTTACAAGAGTGGTCCACCATAGGGGGGTTTTCCAATAGTACCTTCTAAGGGAAACTGAAAATATATATCCTAGATGACAACTTATTAGAGTGATTAATCATGGTTTCTTTTGCAAAAATCATGAGGTATTAGCGTGAATTGTACTCAACAAGATTTATCACAAATGTGTGTGTTAACAACCAATGTGGATCAAAATCGGTTTTCAGACGCTATACTTGGAAAATCAAAATCCTAATAGCATTATAACAGCTTTATTCATTTATTCTCCTACCCTACTTTACCCTAAGAGGAAAAAAGACTCACTTTTAAGTATAGGAGTATTTCCAATGAATCCATGTGCGTAACAAAATGTTTATTATACTCACACTTAGTTTTAAAAAAATAGACTTCAAGACATACCAAAGCATGATAAACCGAGTTGCTTCAATTGATATGGTACCAAGAGTTTCCAAATGATGAGGAAATAATATGGCTTGATGATCGCTCGAAACCAGGATTCAATGGAATCCACATATTTAGGAATCTCCAACCGATGCAAATCTTCCACGGTTTGATAGTCACTCTCCCTAGAGGCATAAGGGATCGGGTGAAAGACAAAAGATAAACCCCCTCAAGTTCGGGCTCAAATATTTGATTTTCAAATTGATAAGAATGGTTGAGAGAGATTCTAGGGTTTTGAGTTTCAACAACATTTTCAAAAAAGAGTTCCAATGAAATATTGCTCCTCCGGGTGGTCTTTGAATTACACCTTCCCTGGGGTGAATGTTCTGTGGTAATGGGGGGAGTTTCCAAATTCATTCCCTTTCCCCACATGGAAGGTGTAACATTTTGTTCAATAGGGGAATCGACAGGGGAATAATAGGTGGTTCAAAGTGTTGTGAAACTTGATGGTTTAGATTAGGGTTTAGGATGTGGTTTGGGCTAGGGGTTTTAGTTAAGGCTTGGACAAGGCTTTGGATTTGGATTACAGTTAGGTCTAGGGTTTAAGTTAAGGATAGGGTTTGAATGAGGGCTAGGTTTAGGGTTAGGTCTAGGGTATGGATAAGGGCTAGGTTATGGATTAGGATAAGGGCTAAGGTATGGGTTAAGGCTAGGTCTAGGTTTTGGATTAGGACTAGGGTTAGGTCTAGGGTGTGGATTAGGGTTAGGGTATGGATGAGGACTAGGGTATAGATTAAGGCTAGGGTAAGGTTTCACATGCAGACTAGGACCATGGAGGAAGATGACATAATGGTGTATTGGAAAGAGATTGTAGTTTTTTTGTTGGTGCTCATATGATTAGATTTTCATGGGAGATTTCCCTAGAGAGAAAGATCCAAACGATTCATGAGGCCATGGAGGTATCCGGCTCGAGGATGAGGGCTAAGGAGAGGACCACTGTGGCCATGAATTAGGGTATTCAATTGGAGGTGGATTAAAAGTTTTCCATGGAACTGCAGGATTATAAATCTGTTGAGGAACCTACTTAGGAAAATAAAAATTATTCAAAGTATAAAATGGTGATGGGTTTTGACTTATACCTTGCGGTTGATTCGATTCCTTACTTGATTCCTAGATTACATTTAGTAATCGTGGCAGTGATGGGTAATGTTTGATTGCATGACCATCCTCACAAATTTTGCAAATTTTCGGATCGCTAAGTGGGCACTTTCCAAGGAAGTGTTTCTTTTGACAGCTTGGCACAAAGGATGAGCGAGTGGTTCTTCATCTTTATCTCGGTTCCCGCAAATCATCCAATTTTTGAAATCAAATATTTAATAATATTAAATTTATGTTCAAGCAAAAATTTTAAATTCTTCATCTGGATGACTTATGCGTCTCCGTAGCGACATAAAAAAATCCTCACTAAATGATTCCTCAAAATACCATTCTCTTTTTTCTCAATAATCCAACTGGGTATATTCTCGTCATCACATGGATTAGTACACAAGGTTTCTTACGATACCCCAAAAAATGATATAATGTTGGAATATGAAGATGGATTTAAAAGCTATTCGCTAGAATAAAGCTCGCCACACTTGCATGAAAGGAAAATGCGAGATCAAAGTACTATTTAATCTATTAAAAAGCAAGACAATTTGGAAATTAAATGTTTAAATGTCTGCTTCTACTTCTACACATAAAGGAAAGGAAATAAAAGCTCAAAAGATATGCAATATGGCCAGACTTTGGAGCAACCCCACAATAGTGGATGTGTGGCTCTTCACTCACATCTTACCATACTCTCTCCACCCTCCGAATGCCCCTATAATATCCTTTAAATTATGTAAGAAAATTTTACCCGAGACAAAAATACAACTCCCCGACAATGACGCCAAAATGTTGGGTGGTTTAATTGTCAGATTCAACCTCTCAATATTAATTTGCAATCTGGGAGTCATAAACGCGAGTTGTACTTCGTTTTTGGCTCAGATTAATGGTCAGAGTATATAAGTTTCCTTATTGATGATTGTCGAGTACAAAATGATAAAAACACTCTTCGATTAGCCACGCAAACTCACAGTTAAAACGCAAGCAATCTTAAGGAAATCTACTTAACTCAATCTGCAATCAAAATACAATCTTATCGAAACAAAGGTGCAATGAGATTAACTTCAACTACAATCTTAAACAAGGTTTTCAACTTATAATTATTAAAGAGATGAAGCATCTATTTACTTGTAATGAAACATTATGGAATAATAGATCTAAATTATCCTATGATAATTTAATAGCTCAAATGGTATTCATAAAGTAGACAAAACAAATCAAAACAATTTAAATTGCAGAAATGGAATTCTTCACACCTATTGATACCGATCAAAAAGAAATCAACGATCTAAATCAAACAAAACTCAATCTTTAAATCATAATGCATCAAATTTCGCAAATCTAAAATATGACAAATCACTCTAATGCTTTTTGAAATGAAACTATCGTATTCTACTAAAATCACTCTTTACTAAACAACTTCACTACTTTGCAAAAAATTACTCAACCCTATTCGAACTAAAATGAAATCTAATTATCTAATTAAAACACAAATGTCGGCCTTAACTTATTTCATTATATGAACACTCACACAAAACAATTCATTCTTAATCTCATACACATGAAAATATAAAATGTTCAAGACTTCACGATTTAAAATCAAATGCAAGCCATCACACTTTGTCAAATTAAAACCTAACTATGCTGATTACAATCTAACTTGTTCAAGAATAAATGCTAAATAATTCTATTCAATGTTAAACTACAGGAAAAAATTTCTTATGGATGTGTTCAAAAATCGTTTACTCTATATTCCTTCCATTCACAAAGACTTTCTCGACAATATGCTCATTGTCCCTTTTCAACTTCAAGAAAAAACAAAATAATAACTTAAATACAGAATTAGAAAATCCGAAATCCTATTTAAAAAATATAATTCTATGGATTGCAATGAAATATAGTTCCTACAACTATAAAGAATGCTCATTGTCCCTTTTCAACTTCAAGAAAAACAAAGTAATAACTTAAATACAGAATTAGAAAATCTGAAATCCTATTTAAAAAATATAATTCTATGGATTGCAATGAAATATAGTTCCTACAACTATAAAGAATGCGGGACTCGACTCCAGTCATAAAGTGGAACCTTGCCACTTCCTAGAGCAAGTCCTAAACTAGCTCAATCCTTAGAAATAAATAAAATTATAATTCATATATGAAAACAAATGTTGAACTCATAATTTATTGAATTCAATAAAAACATTAAATTAAATATCAATTAAAAAATTACATCAGTCTTTCGCTCCATTACGATTTCTTGTGTTGGGAAATTTGATGCTCAGATCTGGAGAGGCATATTCACTCCTTACTCCATTCCATTCTCATTCCATCTACATTCCTATTCCATTCATATATTATTCCCTACTGCCTTATGAGTGCACAACTCTACGTTTTATAACAACAAGGCTACCTCATGACTATTCTCGATTCTATGGTTACACAGACTTGGAATTGTGCATACAAATTTAGCATGGTTTGTTACAACAGATTGGAACCAATTACTAGAAATCTGACTTGTCTAAGTTTGGAGGGTCAACACCAATGAAACATCACCACAACCGCAATGATCCCAACCATTGACTCCCTCATATTGCTAGCAGAGGAAATGCATAGCTAGCAAGCTCCCTCACACTAGATGATTCGAGTTTGGGACTGAATGGAATACATCGTGTAAAAAATATCCTCCATGCACTTGGAAATAAATGACCGCAGTGTGATAATTACATATTACTGTGATTCTCAACTGAATGTAGAATATCGGTTTTGAATGATTTCAGATAATGCGCTTGTGATAGCGTCAATCCCTTAAACCTCTCATTTATGCTAACTCCTGCCTGATACATCGAGAATTATATGAGGAACGAGTTCATTCATACGATTCACCCTTTTTTTATTTGGATTGATTATGTTAATGGCCAGATTTAGGGCGGAGCTTATATGGAGCGAGGTGCTTCTTCAACCTATGCAACAAGTCTCCAATATAATGTTATTTCCTTTGCTTACCAAATGCAACTCCTAAGGTGTTAATGAATAGCCCAATAGGGTCACTATTAATTACATGTTAGCATTTGACTGCAGTCTTCAAAGTGACCAATTCACGCATGGGCTTTGTTGGGTTTTCAATACCCGAATATTTACAAATATGATTGTCTTTGAAAGCCATGAATAGATTCTCTATTTTGTTAGATGAAAACTTTAACATGGCCTTATATTGTACAAATATTGAAGAATTATACATAGAATTTCAAAAATGCATCCTAATTTGTGGCCAATATGTTGAATATCGACGATCCGACCGGGGTTTTTGATGTTGAGTTTGATGTCGATACACTATTAGTTATTGTCTTCCATGCAACTCGGAGAAATCAATGTTCAAATAAATAGCCCGAAGTGCATGGCTCCCATGGAAAAAATCCATAGCTATATGGAACATCATCCCCTTCCTCGACTTCATCTTGAGACTCGGCAAAAAGGTGCGTAATGTAGTGCTCATGAATCCCTAACATTGAATCCGATTTGTTGCTTCTGCACATAAGATAAATCTGTACTTGAACGCGTTCAAAATACATTCCTATACCGTTGGTATGAAAACTATATAGCTTGTTCACCTACCACCAAAAAGGCATATTATTAATGATATTTCTACATAAAACACTTAACAATAAGAATTCGTAATATTTCCTCCGAATGCCTCTTAACGTGATAATAATGATTAAAAACACTAGTCAAAGCACATAATTATTTGATAAAAATCGTAAAAAAAATAAGGACAAAAAAGGCGACTCAACAAACATCACGATCATGATAACCATCATACAAAAAATCACATTTTAAAATACACATTCAAATTCACTAACATCATCTTATCATCATGATCATGATCATCTAACAAAACACAAGAGTTTTATATCATCACAACACAAACATAAAATATACATCTCATGTAAAATAATTTCTATCACATACATATCTATCTACAAGCACATTAAATGAACATATCTAACATGACCTAATAATATACACATCATGATGAACACCAACATGTAAATTAAGTACATCAACATTAACATAAAATAAATGCACCATATATATATATATATATAGATATATATATTCAAAAATATACAACTGTAATATAGCTGCATATAAATGCCAAATATTTGGTGCTACTACATCAATACTAGTACTATTTGAGGTTGGCTCAGTCGATGGTGCAACCTCATGCTTAGATGGATGACGTTCTTGCTCCGGAGGTGCCCTGCGATCGGATGGTGCAGCCTGCTTAGGAACTCGCCCTGCCGACGAGTCATCGTTGGTGCAGCCTACTCAATGGATGGTGCAGCCTGCTCGGATGGAACCGTATGCTCTAATGGACCTCCCTACTCAATCTATGGTCATGTCTACTCGGGACAAGGTGTCTTACGAGATTGTTCGGATCGCTCGGAAGATGCATGCGGAACATGACTCGATGTTGGTCGATCGTGATCTCCGGCACAAGGTGAAGGAGGAGGAGGAGAAGAACTAGAATGATGATCACTCCCCTCATGATCATGATCATCGGATGAGATGCTTTTTCGTGCATCTCCACAAGGCCTATCCATCCTAGCCGCCAGTTCTCTATAAGCTCCAACGATATGACACATAAGGGTCATCATAGCGCGAGACATGTCTCTCCGGAGCTCTGTGAGCATATGATCAGCATAGATCTCTCCCGATCGTAGCGGGGGTAGACTCCCTTATCAACTAGGAGTCAACTCGGTCAGTCACCCAACTCGATCCCTGAATCGAGGGCGTCTACTCTACGCCGCACCCCGCGAGTATCTCGCACTCGAGGATCGGGTCTTTCACCCTAATCCACCGCCTCCGACATATCCTCGTCAACATCTACACCCTGGATCATCCGGTGGGGGGTGGATTCATGTCCCCAACGAATGTCCCAATATCTAAAAAATATATAGTATACAAAAATAATAGACAATTTCATTAAATGATTTAATAAAACAAGTTAAGGAACGTGTTAGAATAAATTTTATTCTAATTAATTAATTAATACAATAAAATGATGATCAACATCGGTATATAATTTTGTTGGAAAGTCAAACGAGCCCATCTTGGGCATCATCTAGCCCCACATCTTCAGCTATACATGTAACATCGGCCTACGAGGTCTGTAGAACAAAAGTAGGCCTTGTCTTTGAAAACCTCTCAAAAAAATAAACAAAATAAATCTGAAGCAAAAAGGTAAGGTCAATCTCCCATGTCCCCGAGAATGACATCTATCTAATGTTGCACAAAATTTTTGCAAAAAAAATCGCATACCATCTCACAAGTCATGGCGCCCGGAATAAAGAATCAACATAAAATAAAAGCAGACAACTAATTCATCGCCCGTCACTAGTATAGTATGAAATGGTCCTCAATAGTAGTGAGAGGCACCTCACCTCCTACTGAACCAAATGAAGTAATGCATAACCGACCACCGGGACACCCTGAAAATCTGCATGAGAAACTATATCGCCCCTAATGTATCTCTCGGGAGTACGCCAACCGAATCCCCGTTGCATAACCGATGGGGACATCCGGGAACCGGGGAAACTCCTACCCTCTCCTAGATAAGCCAGTAATAAAATAGATTTCCTCTTCCATGGGCTCATACCATCGGTCGGGAACAACCCGGAAAAACCCGTCGGTGGGCATCACACTTATAGATCGGTTGTCCCAATAAACCACTATGCCCCTTTAGGGATGTAGCCTCCTCGTAGAAATTGAGAAGGCCTACCTCCCTTAGGCATAATCGGGTGGCTATCGTAATAGGGAGAGGGTACAAAAGTATCTCCCTCTCTCGTGCCTCCCACAAAGCTAAATCATGTTATAATGCTCGTCCATATGTTCTTGTTGTTTCCTTTTCTCTCTCCATTGACGTCGCTGAATGATTCACATATTAAATACATTTTTTTTATTAAATGAGAAATTTAATTACAAATATATTTATATAATTTTTATTCAAAAAAAATACTCGATGCGCTAAAAAAAATAGTAAAGCACCTTTACCGGTGTGTACTACTTTATCACACACCATGCCCGGTGCACATGAAAAATATTCACGCACTGTGCAACCAGGAAATATTTTTGTGTGGTGGGTTGAACAAATTAATTGCCTCGAAGCAGATACTTTGGTCAATGCACCACCCAACACAAAGTACATATTCAACAGTGCAGTCCTGTAAACGACCGCATCGTTGACTATGTAATGTTGTCGAGCAGGCAGTGCATTGACTAAACTATCTGCCCCGGGGTAGTTAATTTGTTTAATGCACTGCCCTCCCAACAACATTACATAGTCAATGGTGCGGTCATGTAAATGACCGCACCACCATGTTATTTTTTAAATTTTATTAGTGCGCATTTTTCGGTATCACACCGGAACCCGGTGTGGTTTTCGTTAACACTATTTCTGGTGTGGCCTGTAAATTTACAGGCAACACCACGAACGGTGCTAGCCGAATGGCTCGAATGCACTGCAAAATAAATAAATAAATAATGAAATTGTAAATTTTAAAAATGGTTAATTTTAAGTTATTTCAAATTTTAATCCTCTAAAAGGTTTAGTTATTGAGAAAACAAGTATATTAAATGTACATTTTCACGTCGAGGAGGCATATTTGCCGAGGAATTAAAGAAACCAAATTTTCCCATCGTTTTCGAAAATTTGAACTCCACATAGTGGTCAATTGAAGGAAACAATGCGGGTAACGGGACATCGATGGCAGGGCACCTCACAAAAGACAAACTCACACCAGTGCTTAAGAGGTATAGAGCACTAAACAAGTAAAAATGGGGTTTTTACGGCTAACATTTTTATTTAAATTAACCCTTTTTCGGTGTGCTCGATTTTGAGACACACCAGGCCCATTTGTACGTAGAGCACGAATGCATTGGAGTACTTAAACACACTAGGTGGGTTTGTACAGAGATCACGGTGTCTCGGTGTGCCAATTTTTAGTATGCGCCAGTGCGTTTTATGATGAGAAACACACCACAAAAAAACATCCGCAAAAACCTGCACCCGTCAACCTCCTCTAGAGATCTCCGCTACAAATGGATATCTGGACTATTTTTATAAGGGCTTCCTCAAAAAATCTGCTAGAGGGTCTTTTCCTTGTAGTGTGGTAAGCCATAGAGGAGGTTCGATCATTGACCAGTTTTTCCTGTAGGAAGTGCTACAAGAAAACCTACAATTTCTACAGGAAGCTTCAAAGAGTGCTATAGAGTGTTGAGAAGGGACATCCAAGCAACCAAAACGGTCAATTAGCTCAGAAAATACCACCCTCAACTCCAAAGCATCAATTTAAATAAGTAGGTGGCAATCACCTCCATATCTCCATCAATTTCATAAAAAAATTCTCCTAAACAGTTTGCATGCATTAGTGCCACAATTGAGGCAATTGATAAAATTGTGTGAAGAGTTAGGGAGTAAGACATCCATTTTTAAGTGTTAAAAGTCTTATGACCCCATGTAACCAATGAATTTGATACTAAGGCCATAGAAGAAGTACTTATTTAACCCAAGTCAGAGACTGCAAGAGAAAAGGGGGAAGGTTTTAATAGAAGGGGACCTACAAACACCAAAAGAATTCAATTACACCCTCTTGTAGTGAAAATTTTTAGGAGGCATCAATGGTTAGGTTTCTTTGAGCTCCTAATGGGATATGATGATGATATAGCTCGAGATTTTGTAATGGATCTTCCTTCTCAAGCATATTTCAGTGTCACTACTATGGTGAGGGGACTAGTCATAACCATCACTCCTAAATTGATCACCAGAATAATAACACTACTCCTAGGAATCAACTGGAATAGAAAAGACAAGGTCAAGAGTGCCACTGCCAAGAAATTTTTTTTGGCCAAGGAGAAGAACATATAAGACAAAAATGGGGTGAGAAGGGAAATTTTACCTTATCCATGGGATGAGGTAGCCTACCACATCCTTAAATACATTTCTTGTGAATGCATATTGAGTGTAGTCTATGGCTAACATTTCATATTGTTACATGAGCTTATATTTAAGGAGGATTTTCCTTTGGAATAGAGATTGAATATACCCTACTTCCTCCTCCACTCCATCAGATATGTGAGCCAAATGGTTAGATAAGGAAAACATCAGCACATGGCTCATCATGGCTTGATTAAAGTAACAGTAGAAGATGCCCTCAACAATATAAGAAATCCTATGTTATGGTCCATTTTTATAGACATGGACAAGGAGACACTAATGGGGACCCAAAATATCATTCCTGGAGATACCCATGCCTCTAGCCTTGGAGATAGGGGTACTAGAACAGAGGAGGAAGAAACTAAGAAAATAGGGGAAGAAGGGATGGAGACAGAGGATGAGAGAGAAGAGGAAAAAAGGACAGAGGAAGGAAAAAATAGAGGATATAGAGTCAAAGAGGAAAGGTATTGAGGAAGAAGAAGAGAAGGAAGTAGAAGAGGAGGCTTTGAGCCCCAAAAAAACCACTGAAATATCCCCTCAACAAACTATTATGTCACCAAGAAACATTGAGGATGAGGTGGCTACCACCTTAGCCACTCTAAGAACCCCTATGAATCCCAAGAATAACATACCAAGACAGACTCCTATGTATTTTAATACAAGAAAGATCATTGGGGTGAAACAAGGAGGACCTCAGACTCCAACATAGGTCCCCATTACCATTGAAGACACTACAAGGAAGAGACCCTCTAGATGAGGTTATAAAGGAGGTTTTTAGTGTTATAAAATTGGCCAAAATTGTCAAAAAAATATTTTATACAACATCTGTTTATGGTTATGGAGGCTTTGGCGGAGCTTTTAACGGAAATCCAACACAACTAAAAAACCTGGGCAACCGAAGACTATTACAGATGTTTTTTTTCATCGATGTGCTACTAAGGTTTCAATGCATCGATGCATGTCATCTAGACGGTGGCTTTGAGGCAGTCAATGGTGCATGCACCGAGCCGTCATGGTATAAAACCACACTGGGTGCAGTGTTGGTGATACAATGCATGGGACCATTCTAATTGGTCTTGGGATTTGTGCGGTGCCTATAGGTCGTCTCAACGCACCGGTACGTAGACTTTTAGAAACTCACCAGTGTGTCGTATCAGACAAACACATCGAAATTTATAATTGGTATTTGTATTTGTGCAGTGCCCATATGTCATACAAATGCACCGGTGTACAGTAACTGACACACACTGGTGTTCATTTTGTATTTTTTAGAAACATCGACCTATGACAGTGAAATTATTGTGATTTTTTAAAATTCATTATTCATCAAAAGTCGACACATCTTATAACAATATTCATATTAATGAAATTTTTATTAATGCATTTGAATGTGATGTTTGGATTAATTTGTTATACCATATCATAATTATTGTGATTTTTTAAAATTCATTATTCATCAAAATTCGACACATATATATCTTATAACAATATTCATATGAATTAATTTTTTATTATTGCATTTGAATTTGATGTTTGGATTAATTTTTTATATCATATCATCAAATTTCACATCTCTTCATTATAATATTTAATCATCCATACATTAAATCAGTGGTGTTACATTCATAGCGACAATGAAGAATGCAATAGAATAAATATAAATATATATATATATATATATATATATATATATATATATATATATATATATAAGACGATCTTTGTCATACAAAATGGGACAGATTATTGGTATCCCTTTGTCTTTCAATTGGGACACTATGTCCATTACATTAAACAAAATGTCCGATTTCACGGACAAATATTTCAAAAAAATACAACGCCTTGCTTTGATATCCAAACATAGTGATCATCATTCTTCGCTTGAACTCGTTGTCACCGCTAGAGCTACTTCCATGACTTGGGTTATTTTCGTAAATGTTTTTTTTCAAGGTGTTGGTTGTTTCCTTCTTCTTCACCTTCCATCTACAAACATAAAAATAAACCGTAATGAGTGTATATACATTGGTGAGAATAATGAAAATTGAAATATTAAATAATATACATCAATGTAAATCGAAAAAGAAATGACGTACCATAGAAAAAAATTTGACTCATAAACTATACATATTCTTTCAAAACCATGTACCATGCCATCTTTCAAGATTTCATCTGTTGGCGCAATTCCATACTTTGTTTCTTGCAAGTTTTATACCCATAACAAATCATATATTTAATATAAAAAAAAAGTTGTTCTATCAATTATAGATGGAGCTAAGTAAAAAAAGTTCAATAGATGCTTACAAATTCCACAATTAATTTTTGATATGCCAACATATATTCACAACCCATATTTAACCCGATCTCGAATCGATTCGTCCGATGGTTCTTCTTTGTATGTTAGCACCTATTTGAAGACATTCAATGATGATTTTTGTAAAACAACTTAAAAAAATACAAAAAATGAAATCTAGTTAAGTTGTTATAAGGAAGTAACAATTACTCACAAACTTAGATATCAACGCTTTTCTTCCTTGTCATCCTGTTTTATGTGCTCGAATGGGTTCCATTTTCTTTTCTTTTCTCGCAAGAAAATACTTGAAAATTAATATTTAATGCTAAATTGTTTATTTATTGTACCTAATGATTGAAAAAATTCAATGATTACATATTACATTTGAAGCATGCTATTGTTGAGATGGTTCCTCCTACGATGCAATTTTGTCCATTTCTTTGAACATCTCCTTGTACACCTTTTTGGACATTCCTACTAGCATATTTCTGATATCAGCTCGTTCATCTTTTGAGATTTTCATAATCTTCCCTGAAAATGTGTAATATTCCAAAATTTGCAAGCAGCAAATTGGAATATTAATTTTTGCTTATATCATCTAAGAGGTGAATAAAATGGGTAAAAGGCCCATGAGTAGGAATAAAATCCCTTATAGTGTGAAAGGGATCTATGGAGTAGCTTTATTTTGCACCTTCCAAAGTGTGAAAAAAGGGGCAATTGAATGAGGATAAGGTCAAGTTTGACCAAGTCAACAATGTTGCCTAAGAGGGGGTGGCTTGCTTGGGAAGACAACACGAGTTTGAGAGGGAGAAAGATTCTTTGTGGAAGAAACCCTAATGTGTGGGGTTCGAGGCAAAGAGACATTCACTTGCATAAAAGGAGGAAGAGGTAGCCATAGTGAGACATATTTGAGTATTTGATTATTTGTCTAATTAGACTATTCGTAGTCTCCGGTTGTTCAGATTGAGTTGCGTTGTTGTTTAGCACGAGGGATTCTTGTTTAGGAATTATTCTCCTTCTTGAGAGGCCTCTTGAAGGATTGCACTTCATTTTCTCCACATCTAGGCTCAAGGCCAAAGCCATTCCTTCAGCTACAACATTATCTCTTCTCAAGTGTAACGTTGTGTTGCAGGGTGTTGTAGTGGAGGGGTTCCACAACACCATTCCTTGTCTCATATTTCGGAGGAGGGAGCTTCTATTCCTCGGGAAGGTTAGTAAGGAAGGTTTCAGTAGTCGTATTTCATATTTTGGCATCGAGCTAAGCATCTCCCATCATCAATAGCGCAGCGAGGGAAAATTTTAGGGGCGAATTTTAGTCCAAAGGCGAATTTTTTTACATAAAACCCATTTTCTATAGTTTTATAAAGTTAGCCCTATAATTATTTTAAAAATAATTAATTATTAAATATTAGCCCACCAAATTAAATGCCGATAAAACTGAAAAAATAAAATTCGCTCCCGATTTTCTTGGTCTGGCACATACTTCAATGGCATTCACCTGGATTTACTGATCGGAAGGAGGGGTTGGAGTGATTCGCCCCATTTTTTCACTGGTTGGGGGGCCGCATACCCCAAGCAATTAGACTGCAACAAGTGAAGCAATTGAGACTGCAACAAGTGAACTTCATTGGGTCTAGGTGCCGGAGTTTGAGAAATATCCGTTACATGAAAACCATCGAGGATTTGCACCGAACCCGAACTTCGTTGGGTCTAGGTGCCGAGTTTGAGAAATCTCTGTTACATGAAAAAAAATCGAGGATTTGCACCGAACCTTATCCCTTTGAAACTCATGCCATACGGCAAGGGCAGAAAGCACACAAGAATGGGACAATCTTGGATAGTTAAACGATCGGTAATTTTTACACCTAAGATTGATGGCACGTAACCTTACTCGATTGCTTCGAGATCTAGTTTTAAGTCGAGACCAGACACATTAAAGGCAACGAGGACCTTACTTTTGAAAAATATACTTGAAGTACAAGCCCTTTGTAACCACTAGGGTTGATCGAGATTTTACCGCTTGAGCACGATTTTATGGCTTGATGACATCCCATTGGTTTATATTTTTTTTTGGTGTTCCATCATTAAACAATGGATAATTTAGTATCTTTATAGTTTTTTCCATTGGATTCATGAAAATTTCGATGGACACAAGAAGATTTTTTCAATATATTTGGGTGAATTGAACCCATGTTTAAAAGGACAATAGGGTTTGAAAATGATTGTTCCTTTTCTCGCTTTAATCTCGTGCATGGAATCCTACTAATAAACACTACATGAGATGGATTGTTACAGGATTTATTTTGGTCACTTTGTCCGCCTCTTTGACGAGTCTAAAGCAGGTCGGGATTTTTTTCGTCTTAATCTATTTGGTTGCTTTGGGGCAAGGAGGCTTCAAACCCTCGTTTAAAAGCATTTGGTGTCGATCAGTTTGATGAGGAAGACCCGAAGAGAATAAGTATAAGAGTTCATTCTTTAATTGGTGGTATTTTAGTATTTGCATTGGTACTCTTACAAGATTCGTTGTACTCACATATATTCAAGACGACATAGGATGGGGCCTAGGATTTGGCATTCCTGTCGTGACTATGGCAATAGCACCGCTTATCTTCTTGTGTGGGACAAAATTTTACCGACGATAAACTACTCGGGTGGTAGTCCTCTTACTTGAATTGTCCATGTCTATGCCTCGGTATTACTAGTCGCTTTCCCACTCTCGGGATTTCCGAATTCAAATTCATTCGAGTTTGTCAAAACAATGGCATCTCGTCTACAAAATGTTGGGATTTTGGCTATGGAGATCTACTTTCCTACTACATGTGTCCGAGTAGGTATATATGTCCCCGTGCTTCATTCCTTGAATTCTTTAGAGTTAGATAGGATTTCCAATTCTAAGTGGGCATGTGTTTTCGCTTTTTATTTTTGGGTTTGCCAATTACTGGTCCCCAGTTCAATACCTAATGAGACTTGGAGCTTTTCCAAGAATGGCTTATATCCCCCAGTGCCATTGAGGTATGGGTGTAGATGAATGAATGCAGAATCTCTAAGAAACCTTTGTTTTGATGAATCATAGAGTTATATTTTGTATGTTATATTCTTTTCATGCACTTTAGTGAGATCTATGGCGTGGTCATACATATATGTGTTGGGGTATGGAAATGGAGTTCATGCGACCAAATGGATGGGGATTGAACACCACACCGGCTGAATGAGATGGCGCTTGAATGGGTAGGGCCCTGTGCTCTGTTCGGGGGCACCTGGAGGTGAAATGAGCTTTCAACTTCCAATTCACTTTACATGCACACACCCTTGGGAGGAGGTGATTTGGAGAGTGCCTCGTCGGTGTTTTGCTACGAGGGAGATCGAAGCCGATCAACCACAATGATCGAAAATTCATAAATGGAAGGGGCAGACCTCCCAACTTACCATGAGAATATGGGTTCCTAATAACCACATAGTTGCCTTCGAGCCCCGAGCTTTCGCCGATTCAAAAATCAAAAAAATTGCTTAATGTGACTATTCGGTTTTAAAAAATGCAGGGTTGTGCTTATAACTAGAAAGTGGTGGGATGATAAAGGAAAATTTCCGATGAATACGATCGAGAGCATACTCTAATGTTTTTACTTTTTTTTCATCCACATCATGTCTCATATTAATCCACATTATGATAAAAAAATATGAAAATTTGGTAGTTTTGTTTAAGCACCCATGGGATTTTGTGTCTTCTTTCTCCATTGCATTCTGTCTTGCACATTTTTTGTTTATGCATCTTGTACTTGTATCATGCGGACACTCATCCTTGCAAAGCCATCCCATTGAGCAAAATTAGGAAAGTCATTGAAGACACGGCTTTAAGCTTGATGTCATAGTCTCGTTGTTGTGACTTGGCATCCGAAACAACTTGATATGGCTTTATGTTTCTCTATTAGCCTCAAAGTTGGAATACACTATATACTTACTCATATTCTGTCATTCCGGTGATATAAACTCGTTTTAGAGTAGGAAAAAACTTCACTAGCACAATACGAATATATGAATTTGCACAAGTCATTTTTCCAACTTCTTCCAAGAATTAAACAAGTATTTTAGGTTATACCAAATGCCAATGTGGATGCTTGCTTTTGCTATAGGGAAATTTACGTTATACTTCTCTCAAAGTACTACATGCTAAATCATAAAAGGTCCGGGTTCTTCCAGGTAATTGGGGTTTGCAAGCTACCGAGCCGCCCTCGCATGCTAGTTCAATTTTGACATGCCAACCTCTTTTTTAATGATTAGGGACCATTTTTTTGTGAGGTCGATGCTCTATAATACACAGGTGGAATCACTTAATGTTCAACTCGAGCAATTGCTTAATAACTAAATATTGAAGAATTAATCGTGTGCCCAAAACTCAGAAACCTTAATATGATTCAATCACGAGGAAGAGATGATTCTTTATATAAGTGACATGTAAATATTCTTTGGTCATTCTTCCATACAAGCTACAATATATGCCCAAAGATATCCCTCGAAAATCCTTATATTATTCAATCACAAGGAAGATATGATTCTTTATACAAGTGACATGTAAATATTTTTTTTGCCAGCTCTTCCATACAAGTTACAACATATTCCTAAAGATATCGCAATCGGGTTAATGTCCTTATGATTCCCGATTTGAGAAATCAAGTTGTAACTAGGTAAACCATAACCTCGAATTAGCTATTGAATTGACCCGATTCTTCCAATCCACCGATGTCTTATTCCAGGGTGCTTCAACATACTTAGTTTCTTGAAGATTCGAGCTACCTTATTTGTCAAATTCACCGCATGTAAAAGATCTTAAAGATTTATATTGATGGTCTAGTTTGCCTTTCCCACTATCTAGAAGAAGAAGCGTTAATCTACTTACTCATCGGATGTGATTACCAGATTTTCATTTTCAATGCATTTAGGCCTTTTGATTTGTTGGTCATTGTGTTCTCCTTTAGTCGTATGCATCAATATCCATGAAATGTTTTCTAGTTCTCATTTTTCTAGTTAAAATAATTTGTTTACTTTTTTTTGGTTCCTTAATTACGGGGAGGACTTGGAAACTTTTGATGGAGTAAGTAAAGGAAAATATACAATTGGTCTTGGACAAGACCGCATGACTTTTTGCACCGACTTGGAAGACGTTATTTCTATGAGGTAAGAACAATATTTCTGAAATATTGTATGATATTTGACAATAACTTTATAGATTTTGTCACTGCCTAATACCGTTGAATTTCGGTTCATTCACTGTTTCATGCGTGCATATTTTGAGGCCGCTCTACATTTTGTTCTTGTGTATGGTAGTAGAATAATATTTCCATAAGATAGAGATTATCTCACGCTTGTTCGATATTACATATTTTTTCTTCCTACCGATTTTTTATGAGCTGATTCCTCATATGAATGCTTGCGCTTTGACAATGGTAACGTCACTTTTGGAAAAAATATAAAATTGATCCAAAACAAATTGGTCATTTGGAAGTTGGCAGTGAAACTGTTATTGACAAGAGCAAGTCAATAAAGACATGGTTGATGCATATTTTTGAGGTTTTTTTCCCCCAATTCACTAAACTCATTATCAAAATAGCTTTACAAATTGCTTTATGGAATTCACAACGATGATAATTAAAAGCCTACATGACTTCCATATTTGTCTTTGAAAAGACAGTTTAGAGATATGCAGTGTTTTCAACCTTCCAATGTCGGTATGCTCAACAAAAGTAAATCATGGGATCTTAGCTTCCATCAACTTCAATTTATTTCTATATTTTTTTCCGTAATCGGATTATTTTTAAAACATATCGTTAGATTATGTTTGCTGCACATTTAAGGTAGGAAAATTCATTTTGAATATGGATTTTGCAATTAATGATTTATTGGTTTCTTCATATTTCACTTTTAAACCTTGGAGAAGAAAGGAAGAACAAATTGCTACTTAGGTGAAGACAACCTATATTTTAAATGGTACCAAATATTTCATTACACTTGTCTAGGTTCAATTTAATACCCCATCTTCTGTTTGGCTTTTGTTCAGATGTTATTCATTCTACAAGGACTTACACATCTCCCTAAATAATGACTTCTGTAATGGTTGCAAGTCATTTTCTCTTCCTTCTAGTTTCCAAGCGACATTCCATATTCTATTCATATTTTGTTGAATTGTTTTTTGTGAGGATTTTCCCATATCTAAAATGTTGGGCTGCCTTAGTAATCTCAAACCTTTCCCTCTATTGTAGGTTTAATGTAATATACCATTATCTGCTCAAATTTTGTTGAAATGTTTTTTTTATTCTTTGAAGACTTGGACATCTCCTTAAAGTTGGCTTGTCTTAAAGAAATCCATCTTTTTAAGCAATCATCATTTGAGAGAGATGCATTGGTTTTTATGTCCAGCTATTTCTGTAGATACTCAACAACACTACTCAGACATTCCCTATTATGATGTGTTCTTGTGTCATATACTAGTCGATCCCTAATGAAATGAAAACTAAGATTGTTCCGGATCTATGAGACCGGCCATTACCACAAGCAACAAGGTTAGGGTGAAAATAAATGGCCTTCTATAAAATTACAACAAATAAGACAATAGATTACCTTGTCACAATTATTACGATCTTTTTTCTCAAATTCAAAATTTTCTTCTACTCTTCTTATTGAAAATTTAAAAAACCTAACATTTGTTGCTTGCCCTATCCCAACTTTCCCGGGTTGTGTGAATCTTACTTACAAATCCATTTTAGCAC
This sequence comes from Pinus albicaulis, assembly GCA_034641835.2. Classification (NCBI taxonomy): domain Eukaryota; kingdom Viridiplantae; phylum Streptophyta; class Pinopsida; order Pinales; family Pinaceae; genus Pinus; species Pinus albicaulis. The sequence goes on from JAXQQM020079247.1 coordinate 116,421, forward strand.
AATAGGCTTACTAGGGTTGAGTTTGCAGTGGTGATTGATTAGCTTATGTAATCTCAACTTGTTTTGCTTCGAGGCACCGAAAAAAATACATTATTCATGAGTACTCATATTTGCCACAAGCATAATGGTAGATTTCATAGAAAATTAAAATCAAACACACTAGAAATTTCCTCAAGCATCAATGTTGGGTTCAAATCATCCAAGATTATATTTTTACAATGAAAGCTACTTCAATTGGTTTTGATTCTTGAATCGAGAAAAAAAATATCTTTGGACATCTTCACCCTAAAAAAAGGGTTCATCTCATATCAAGGAAGATGGACCCCTCATATCCAACGAGATCATATGCTTGGATTTATAGTCATTATCATATTTGTATGTCTCATTTGATATAGATCCGATGGTATCATCATAGAAGAAAGTAAATTTTAAATACTGCACCGATCTTCCCTTCAATTTTTTTATTTTTTTAAATGATTTTTTTCCCCCTGTAAATAGTCATTCCAGTGCTAATTTTCCTTGTTTTGTAAATTTTACGAAGTGTGGTAATACTGAAATTGAAGGTGTGGACTCAACAAATGCATGCTATGGAGGAAGCTGCAACTCCCGTTTAACCGTATTAACCGGAATGAAAGCAGTTCTTGGGATGGAAGATATGGTTTTTGTTGTAGCTCGGACGATGCGAGTATGATCTGTTTCTCTCTATTATGGGTTTTCTTGCGGTTTGAAGAATATATGCTTAGGACATTTGAAATTATACTTTTATGGAATGCATGCATTATCGAAATATACTTATAGGCATAACCCGACATTAGAGCTTCATACGGAATAACCAGAGTTGTTAAGAAGCTATTCGGTGGTATTTAGAATATTCAATGCTTTAGATTTCATTGATTATATGCTTGCATCAATAGTCATTGTTACTTTTATTTATCCAGATCGGCTCTTACCAGGTGTTTAAAATAGAATCATCTCTTATCGGATCCGAAGTTTTCCCATAATATCTCTTCTTATTTTTTAGAAATGAAGTTATATTTCTCTTTGATTGCTTATTTTAGCATATTTTCTCTTCCGGTGGGACTAAGTCAAGAATGACAATTAAAGGAGGCAATGTGCATAGGTTGGCCATTATTATAATTGGTCAGCTTTCCCATGAAGAGTGATGCATGCTTTCCTTTGGGTGCTTTAATGATAATATAGGCATTCCTCCTCATGCAAGCAGGGTGCATTCTCCTAGGCATCTAATTGTTTTATTAGGTCCACTTTGATCGTAAACCTTTGCACTCTACTTTTGTCATAAAAGTAAGATTAGGGAGTAGTTTAGTTAGGTCAGTTTTGCAGCTTTTGTGAATAAAGTGATTTTTTGTGGTGGTCGTAGCAGAGTTTTCTTTTAGACATGGTGTGAAGACAGTAGTGGGTTTGACTGGTAAGATCTTGTCCTTTATATTTTTTTATATGATGTATTGCAGGTTATAGAATACATTTTTTGAGAGTTTCTCTCTAAGTATTCCATGTCGGCATTCGGGGTTTCATATATGTCCGCGGTGAACTCGTTACCATGAACTCAAAATCTTAACGAGTATCCACATTATCCGTGTTCAAAAGAGAATTTTGGCTTCACGTCAATGTTGGCGAAAGCTAAAAAGTATCTACAATTTCATTACTACAATTCTCGGAAAAAATAAGAGAGCTTCGCCCTCGTATTCTAAAAGAAATTAAAAGCAAAAAGGGCGAGGGATATGGTAGTAATTCAAGTAGAGTGCATAGAGCATCCACGATCCGATCTTCCAATGCATGATTAAATGACTATCATTGCAATTTTTTTGATACAACACCCTTGTGACAATAACCTTTTGTATGAAAATAATCCTAAAGTCTTCATGACAGTCCTCCCGTGGGCCTAACCGAAGTATACCCTGTGGTGAGTAAGTTCGAAGATCATACGGTTTCGGTAAGCACAAAGATATTCTAGAGTTTGCTCGGTATGATATTATAGTCATTGACACTGTCTTGAATGAGTGGTTTGCGAAACAAGGCCAACAACCTGAAAGGGATCCTAAAAGGCATCAACAAGCCTAAACCTTGTGGTACACTATTGATAGCAAGAAGCTTCTGAATAAAAAAGCATCATCACACTTAAGGTATAATTCTCATTGACACATGCAAAACAAAGAATAGTAGGCGAGGTTGCTTCAAATGCATTTGATAAATGTATGATACTAGCTGATATAACTTGACCCGGAGACTTTAAGTTTGTTTGAACGAGAGACGTTAGAGGCACCACCGAGAGTGATGATGACAATAATCAATAAGATAGTAACTTTGACTTTAATGACTAAGAGAGCTTGATGAGTTGAGCAATAGAAATCGGATAGGCTAATCAAACATAATGTTTTTTAGGCGGTGAAGTGTAGGAGGAGTGTAGGAGCAAGTGACTATGGACATTTGGAGTAGTGGTGGTGGCAACCTGCAGCTTGTGAATGGCAGCAATAGTTGCAGGGAGCAATAATGGTGTATGGTAGCAGCAATAATGTACATTTACGAGTATATTGGTAGTAGATGATATCTAATATTCTCACCTCTCGGATATCTTTGTTTGACTCATGGATGCTTTGATATTAAATTGTCCGCACATCTTGATAGCTTGGATTATATTGGTTAATAGCGTTCCTCAATATGGAGTAATCCCCTCGGCAATTTAATATGCTTGCGACTTCCAATGTGATTGCCTAATGCATGAGGAAAGGTCTGTTTCTCATCATGAACCCATGCTTGACTGATTGTTCTAATGACCTCACACCTATTATAAATAACATATTTTACTTAGTCATTGGCCTTTTAAATTGATGTTACTGCTAACCATCAGATTAGAGTGACTACTTGGTTTGTAACTATTGTGCTTGAAATATCCATCAGTTAGTCAAAATTACTAATCACATTTATAGCCATGTCTTCCAAAGAGACACTAGTCCAACTAATTTTGTTCATTTTTTCCAAACATGGCTTATCAGCTAGTGTTAGCATCCAATTTGGCGTGTCATCTTATTGTTGAGGAAACACTGGCAAATGCCCTTGAATTTTTTATGGTATGTTTAAAACTTGCATATATCTCGTAACTTGTAAGATAAAATGTTTGGAAATTACCCTAGATCACTAGAACCCAGCTGTGAGCAATATTTTAAGTGGTTGAATTTGGATAAAAAATGTGATGCTGACCTTTCAAGCCCTAGCGATAATGTTGGTACCAAATAAGCATGGACTTATGCATGAGCCTTAAGCTTTGCAAGCTCAAAGTCAAAATTATTTTCCTTCAACTGGTTTTAATTTTTTTATAGTGGGAATCCATCTTTTGGATAAATGGTAGACATGGGAATAATTTGTCTCACCTTCCTTTACTTGAATGAAGAATGTTACATTTTGTAATCTTGATAATTGCATGAAGGCCACATCAATATCAATAACATATACAAACCAAACGCAAGGAGGGAGCATGCCTGTCGAGATTTCAACGACTCCATGTAGCCGATAGACCATAGTTCGGGTCGATTCTCGACCACTCTAACTTTAAGAGGAAGTATATTTTAATATTGCAAGTTTCTAACTTATAATTAAATAGTAGAAAAAAAACAATTTACCCAAGCTGTTGTATTCATGTGTTTTTGATCTCGCTTGAGATGTGAATTCACATGTGAATGGTTTTGTTCTATGTGATAAATAAACCGGTGTGCATTTAGTTTGAACAAGTTGCTGATAATTTGTTGGGAACATTACGTTGTGGTTTATCTTTCAATTGAGTAAATCAGTAAAAATGTACAAAGATAAATGAACAATTAATGACATTGCTAATAGGAATTTCTAAATGAGAAGTGGTAAAGGGCTTCACTTTGACTTGTATTTACTAATGGAGTCAAGTGCTTTATGTAAAATAATAGTGTATTAAGTGGATGTGATAATAACACCCCTGGATCCGTGATGTTTTACGTAGCGTGAAGGTCAATAATTGTGACCACTTTGTATTTGTTTCTAAGTTGATTGACAATTTCCCATATGTTTTTTGACACAAATCTACAATTGTGGCTAAAATTATAAATGTTATTTACATGATCCGATGGCAAAAATCAAACATGTGTCATGATATAATGATATCATCAAACAATTTGATATATGATATGATGCCACCATGAAACATGTTCCATATGACCGAACATCTTCTTAAAACTTCCAAATGTCAATAGCCACGGATATTTTTACCAAAATTGGTATTATTGTCTGCAATATGGTAAAATCAAACTTAGTAAACAAATAAACTATTCCTATTAGTAGAAAGAGAATGCACTTGATCAAAATGTTTGCTATAGTTCTACCTTCGCAAGGCCTGTAATCACATATCATTTGCAATTTCCATTCACAATGAAGCTAATGACCTTGCCATTCAATAATAAATCCTTGTATTATCAATTTTCAAACCTTGGCAGGGGGCCCCGGGCTCGTAATCATATATCATTTGTAATTTCCAAATGAAGCTTATGAACTTGTCATTCAATAATAAACCTTTGTATTATCAATTTTCAAAAAAAAATTATGTTTGTCCCTGTCGTAGCTTCTATACTAACGAAGTTTGTCTACTTACACAAACAACTTGTTTATAAAATGGCAATAATAGTCGTGAATGCCAAAGAGGCACTAGTCCAATCGATGTGGATCCGTATTTCTATTGGCTTCTCCACTAGTGACATGTGTTAACATGTCTATTGGCTCAATATCTTGCAATTGATTGAGTAATATTCAGTTCGTATTGTATAGTCAAAGATTTCCATGTATCCGCAGTTGAAAATGATTTAGTCACCATCGCTCTTGTAATATAAGAAATTTACTTTCTTTTCGTTATTTGTGGTAAACAATAATATTTTCGAGTATATTACCGTAGGCCATACAATTAAAACCATACATGTATCCCTTGGGCAATTTAACTTTGCTCGTGTCCCATAAATTCTTCACCCTCGCATAGGCCATATAAAAAAATTACCATAATGAAGTCCCTGTGACATTGACTATCATAGGGGAGGGACCGAGTTTCATAAAAGTAATATCGTCATAAAGACCGCAACTCAAAGAAGATGCCAAAAAAAATAAATTTAGTCCTCAAGCTACTATAATCCTCGCTATATGGAGTATCCGGAGGAAAAAAACCTATTCAAAATAAATGTGTATGTCTTCACCTCCGAGAGGGAGCAAAAACCAACAAATCCCGTCCCATGTAGAATCTTGTGACTTGTCTTTATCTCGTAGATGGTGCAAGTGAATTGTCAACCGAGGGGAGACCTAAGGCCATGATAACAAGTGTTGTATGTGGTCGGGATGGATAATGAGACCATGAGCAATCTTCAAGAAATTCTCGAGTATAAAATTATAGCTTGAGGGTCGAGAGGCTACAATGGGAAATCCTACGTGATATAAATGAACTGCCGATAAATGTGATGGTGATTCCTTAATGGCCTCGCGACCGAGGGAGGGTGAATTGATAGATACTTTAAAAGAAAATAATAAAAGGGGCAAGGGGTGATCCTTGGGAAAGTCATGGTAGTGGGCAAGTGGCAATCCTTGGGAAATCATGTTAGGGGGTGTGGGCAAGGGACGATCCTTGGGATTTCATGGTAGGGGTTTCGGGGAATAAATTCCCATTTTGGGTTACAAAAGGAAAAGTACTAGAAGGTTTTCCTGTTCTAGGATGCTTAATTAATTTCCTTGGGATGTAAAGCTTTTTCAATATAGTGTCTCATCTTTCCCTTTCAAGCAATGTTAATATCATCAACTCGGCCATCCCGGCACCGAGGTTTGCTTCCCGTGTTCTCTCGCTATCGTGTCATTCTCTCCCCCATCAATAAGCTTCTCTACTCGTGTCAGCACCTCATTCATGATGAGGTGGCATTCACATGGTGGAGCCAAGCTACGCTGAATGGAACTACCATTGCTTACATGAAGCTTCCTATCATCATCAATCAAGAAATGAAGCTCATTCCCTTCCCCTTTCCTGCATCTAGATCACCCTAATGGAAGATAGGGGTTTATCACACCATTTAGAGTTTGCATTGATGTTTTCCAATATATTTGCAGCCTTATTTTCAGCCCATAGATAATGATTGAAATCCACTTCTTGCAGGTAGTATTTTAATCTAGTTGTCTTTGCAAGAGGAGTAACCAAAATCCATTTACGGATCAGGTGCTCCCATCGATTTTAGTTATGCGGCATATTGATGATTATGTTAGAAACTCCTTTTACGGTCACATGTTTGATCCCTAAATTTATTCTAGTATGGATATCTTTCATGACGATCGTAATTGCAGCCATATTTTTTTGTGATTATGCCAATGTTATGGGTGTACATATGGACAAAAGTTCACCTCATGATTCCTTATGAAGCCTCAATTCCAGTGTCCGTTGGGATTGCCTTTGGAGATGGTGTCAAATTTGAATTTGAGGGAGGAGGAATGGAGGGGGGATTCTATGTTTCCTTCATATTTATATTTTCCTTGCTCGATCTATACTCGAGTCCTTAACCAAGATGCCCCATTCTCGCCGCTTTTTGGCCATGCACGAGTGAGATCCCGCAACTCTCCTCTACCCAAGGTTTTACTTCAATTGTCACCTTTATATTTCTTTCGATTCTATGGTAGACTTTTTTTGTTATGCCCCTTGCATGTATTCCATATTATGAAACCAAGTGCTATGTCCCCATGGAATGCTCATAAGTTCAAGTCTAAAAGCTCCTTGGGCCAGCACTTAATGAAACTTTAGATCTCATATATTTTCCTAATGCTTCTCATCTTTGGAACCCTGTCTCGACTCTTAGCAGAATCCAGATATGTCACAATGGAGAAACAAGTGGTTGATTCTTGATATTTCCCTAAGTGGTCTGGTAGAGTTTGCATCTCAAAGGCCCAATGTATCCTACTTATGCATAGGTTTTGTCATGTCAGTGTACATGAAGGTCGCGACCTTGGGCCAATATGTTGGATTCCAAGACTTGGTCCAAATTCTGTCTCAAAAACTGGTTTGCTTGTGTTTGGTGGTGCATAATATGTGGCATCGAGTGACATTTTTTCATAGGCATGGATCATAACAATCGGCCATTGAGGAGGGAGGTTGAGAAGAGACCGAAGGCCCAACCAATATATGGTATGAAGTATTTTGGGCCTTTTCCTTTCACTTTTTGACCTAATCAGAGGGGATGACTTGGGGCTATGAAATGATACCCCTGAAAGTCTCAGGCCAATAAGATGGGATGCTCGTAAAGATTGAGATTTGTCTCTGAGTGCTTCTTTAAAAAAATAGAGTAAGGCATCTTTGGTCCGGATAGCAAAATAAAGTGGATAGGGAGCCTCGAGCCAATATGGGATGAGAAAAGATTGAGATTTGTCTCTCGAGTACCATATTTCACGAATAGAGCAAGGCACATTTGGTCGGGATAGCAAATAAAGTGGAAAGGGATCCCCTAAATCTTGTAAAAGACAATAACAATGACATTTGATCTCATAGTTAAAAGGGTTTTTGATTATGAGATGCATTTCTACCTCGGTCTCTTGTAAGTGACATAACCCACAAACTCTGTCCGAGTCTTCCCCTGAGTTGGCTAGGAGCTCACTTTCTTTCAGCTTATCCTTGGCTAATTTTCTAATTCTTTTTACTCGTGGTCTACTTTTTTGGGCTTTTAGGTGGTTTGATTTTTGATAACCAGTTCTTTGAGAAGACATTTTCTTCAAATTGTATTGCAACTACCTATGTTGTTCTTCATTCGGGAAAGATTTGCTCATCTTCCAATACGAGTAGACCCGCATCATTGTCCGCATCCATTGTATAGCATAATTTCCTTTTGGGGTTCCTCCCGACGCTTGTAATTTCGATGTATTATTTGTCCCATTGTATCTATTGGCTTCCCTCATCTTGGGACTTCTATTTCTCCTCTTAATTTTTTCAAATCTCTAGTTTAATTAGCATAGGTATTCTCCAATTTTTAACTATATCTTATGCTTTCGGTCAATGTTGCAAACATTTGGATAAAATTAGTAATCATTTTAGAAAACAAAAAAAAAACAAAAAAATTGAGAAAATATTGGTAAAAAAAACATAAAAGTTGAGAAAATATTGGTAAAAATTGGCAAAATTAAGATACCACCAAATAGGCCAAAAAATAGTGATAAAATTGGGATGTTTGCAACAATGTTTTCGATGGGGTGTATCTTAATCATTTCACATTATTTTACCTTTTTTGGTTGGAATTCGTGATATTAACCATTTCATGTTATTACTTTTTGGTTGGAATTCATGATATTTTTTTGTTTGGGAGATTGTGAATTTTTGTTGTTTAAAATGTGTTTTTTGAATGTATAAATAGATTTAGTGCCCCGAAAAGCTGCAGGGGCACTTGAATTGTGTAGATTATAAAACTCAAACTTACAATTCCACGAATAAGGTAGAAATGTTTATGAATAAGAAATGTTTAAAACTCAAACCGCCATGCCCGGTAGAAATGTTTTATGAATAAGAAATGTTTAAAACCAATGCCATGCCTAGAAATGTTTATGAATAAGAAATGTTTAAAAACTCAAACTGCCATGCCCTGGTAGAAATGTTTATGAATAAGGTATTAGAACATAACTCTCAATTCCATTTGATGACCAATTAATCATGGTTTGCTCTTGCATTGTTTTCTCGAATATGTACATGTGGTTGCGAGGAGATCGAGTGGAGTTATTACCCATGAGTTGCCATTTTCATAGATCAACAAAGCTTTTGAATTTTTTGTTGGCGAGGCAATTGCTTGAGATGTGTTCTCCACCTCTAACTCCCACTATACATTGCTCGATCGTTTGTTTTTTGACATTTCGATTTGAATGGCATTTGCTCCAATAAAATAATTAGAATGAATAAGATGATCTGTTGAGCATAGTCTTAGTGTTTGTGACAACAATTGCTAAATAAATTATAAATTTGTTTAAAATGGCATTTGACAAATAAATTATAAGCTTCCTAATCGGAGGAATGTACAAATAGTATTTATAATTGTGCGATAGACCACGACATTGTAACAAAGATTCGTTTGCTAGTAAAGGATACGTGGGAGGTTGTTTCCCTTTCAAAATGATATTTAATCACTAAATAACAATTATAAAATTGAGAAAACTTGTCATAAGGGGGTCCAATTATGCGACCATTAGGCTTTTATAAAGAATGTTAGACCAGTTATGATAATGACAAACAGCTTACACTATCTTTTAGGTAATATTTTATTTTAGTAAATTCTATTATGTTATGGTGGTATGTGGGGATTATGGTTTAAATATTTTAGGATGATGATGATCATTTTATTTAAACATCCATTGAAATTAATTATGTTGTTTTTGTGGACTTCTTTTTACTAATATTGTCATATAATTCTATTTTAGTAATTATATTATTTTAGAAATTTTATTATAATATGGTTATGGTTTGATGATGGTATTTAATATTTATTGGAACTATATTTTATTCATTAGATATTAAGAAAGATAAGGCATTATTCAGTTTTTTGTTAAATAGTAAAAAAAAACATTCTAAGATTCATATAATTTTGATAAATTAGAAAGTTAAGAATGTCGGTATTGTGACAAATATTTTGAAATTGTGATGTAATATGGGTGTACACAAAATATTTTAATATAAAGTGTTTTTTCATCTTCAACTCTCTTTTTTTTTCTTTTATTTTTTTTATTTTTTTATTTTTTTCCCCTCGAAAAAAAAACCTTAAATTTTGTTAATGGTATAAAAAATTATATTTTGTAGACACACATAATGTGTGTGCATATAGGATCAGAAAGTACATGATGAAGCTAAAAAGAATAGAAGGAAAAAATAAAGATTTTTTTTTATGACTAAGATCTCAGAGGGAAAATAACATCAAAAGAAACAAAGAAAATAAAGTATGACAACTAGAGCTAATATTTTCATTTTTTTTTCCCTTTTTTTGCACTTTTTTCCAACCCTTGGGATTTGGTTCAACAATAACCAAAGTCAATTCATGTCCCACTCGTGGGACTCCTTTGTTAGAATCCAAGCTCTCGGAGACATGAGCTCTCTTTGAGCCCCCGATTCCATCCAATGTTAAAGAGTCCTTATGATCCTTTCCTTTCTAATGAATGGTGGCAATTTCTTGTTGAACCATAGCATCCACATTCGAGTGTGTCTCCCTATTTGGCCATATCAATCATTTCTTCTTTTTTTGAGTTGACTTTCCTTGTTATCTTCTTCAATCAATCAATATATCTTCTTCCTTTTTGAGTGCTTGAAGAAAAAAAGCACACAACCTTCCATGTTTCCTCAAACTCCTCTCCAACCTCGAATATCGGTGCTCGTAGTAGCATGAGCAACAAAACTACACTTAGCGGAACTAGATCGCATTTTCCAAACCGCACGAGAACTACGTCCCTCACGAGTCACCATGTGCCATGCTTGGTCTCGGTGGTTCGCTTCCTTCAACTCCTAGTTCAACTACCATATCTTCATTGGAACCAACACACCGAACTCCACTAGACAACGATTCACCAATTTGTACTAGTGATTCGCCATTTGTACTGGGTGATTCGCCACGATTTTACAAGATAATATAATCTCGTGAGAGATTCGCCAAAAAAATTATATATACATATTATATTATTAATAAAATCACCTTCCATTTTTTCCTATGTATCATGGGGATTCGCCCATTTATTATACATATAAATTTAGGGGGGGGTTCTTGAAATTTTTCCCCTGTAGCGCAGATCCCCTTCACTAAACTGCATTATTTCGGTGAGTACTTGTAGTGAGGGGTTGCACCATCATCTTGGAGGGAAAGATCTTCGGTGCTAGCATCAGCCTTTCACTTGAGAGATCCATTGGAGGAGGTTTGCTACAGATTGTACATCTTATTCAACCATCTCCATGTAGTTTCAGTTTTTTGTTGTAGCTGCTACCCTACAACTCCGGCATTTCTGCAGAATTGCCATTTTCACATGTATTGTAGCCAATCCTTTCAAGGATTGTTGTATTATTGTTGTATTAGTGTTTTCAAGGGTTGATAGCTTGCTCCCCCACCTTTCTTAAGCTGATATTGCTATATCATTGTATTTTCATTTTATATATTGCATTATCTCCTATATACTACGTTGTTATAGCCATGGCTTCCTTCATGTAGCAGTGTTTTCCCTTTTGTCATGCATATGTTCCATTGAGGTTGTATTGCATCACTTGAGTGACTCTTTCCTCAAGGACTTGTATACAAATACTGCTATAATATACATTTGTTGGCCATTTACATCTTCATGTACTCAGGATTATGAAAATAACGTTGTTGTTCCATGGTATGCTTATACATTGGTTGCAGTCCCTTCATCAAGAACTTTCTGAGGACAACTATGTGTGGGAAATATTTTTAACCCACCTAGATGGATTTCTTTGGAACCTCCTCTTGGATTTAGGACTTAGATACATTGATATAAGGGATCCAGGCCCTGGTTTCAATTCCTATAGTAGCCATTACTAGAAAATTCGTTCTCCACTCATGCCTTGCTAGCTGTTCCAGATTTGAAATATTACAATGGTATCAAAGCATCAACCTTGGCTCAGCCTGTCAGTCTCAGCCCAAGATATCAGAAGATTGAAAAGGATGGGTTTCATCTCATCATATTTCAGATCCATGAAGAACCTCCCCAAGGAGCATAAGAAGAAAGAAGAGGAAGGACCCTGCACTTCCTATTCTCATTGAGAAGGAGATAAAGAAATGAGCAGGAAAAAGACTCCATATTTGGGAGAAGAAAAAGGGGATAAGCTTACAAATCTTCTTCCTAAATCTGTACGTATTATTCATGAAGACTTAAAGAGAATAAGGAGGGAGATGTGTGAAGAATATCCAAAAGAGTTTGAATCTAAAGAAAACTCTAGATTGACATATGAGGAGTGTGAGCAAGCATCTACACACCCTAATACACAGTGCAATCACATGCCCAGGATTGTTGGAAGAGAGATGGGAAGAGAAGAAGAGGTTGCTAGGAGAGAAACCCTTGGTGATTTCTTGAAAGAGTATGAGTTTCAAAACCAAAAATTCCTAGATCATCTCATTTTTTTAGAGTTTTGCAAGATGAAGGTGAAGGGAAGAGAGCAGCAGGATAGATTTATTCTATCTACCTTTGGAGGTTCACCTACATGTTCAACCAAAGCTTGGGTGGAGAGGTTAGAGACCTTTTTGTAGCAGCACCACATTCTTGAAGATGAAGCCATCAAGGTTGCAACACTTCATTTGAGAGGTAAGGCTTATGCTTGGTGGATCATTGAATCCTTTTCTTTAAGAAATGTAAACTTAACATCTTATTCAAGTTTCACTAGGGCATTAGTGAAGATATTTGATAGAAGGATTCATGAGACACCCATCAGGGGAAATCAAACAAAACCCTTGCATGAAAACGCAATTCCACTTCAGAAAACCATGGAGGAGGCTGAAAACTTGCACCATACCTTGCCGGAAGAAAGGCTTTCTTCTCACACTTTTGAGCAAGAGAGCATGGAGGTCTCTTTGTCAAAGAGGGATCCAATCATTGGTAGGTTGCCCATTCATGTTGCAGAGATTGAGGGCAACATTTTTGTTTCACCTAGATATTATCTAGTGCCTCATGCAGAGGAAGGAGGAGCTCTTTCTCCAAGTAGAGGGATGCTTGCATATTTGCAAGGGAGTCCCCAGGATCTCATATGTGGAGATCAAGGCACAACACATGCTCTACATGTGCCATTGTTGAGGAGGTGTGGAACCATGGAGACATAAGGAGAAGATAGGGAGGAGAACCAACACCATGAGGTGAGATGCACACATCCCTATCCACTTCAGGAGGTTGACGCACCTGAGGAGAAGACTGGATTGCACAATGAGGGCATGGAAAGATTTGTTCATTCATATATGCAGTCATCTCTTGATGATGATGTCTCATTGCATGGAGACATTTTTTTCGGGGAGACCACTAGATCAGCAGAGGAGGATGGATGCTACACCAGTTGAGGCACCACTCAGTGATTTTAGAGGAGCGGGAACCTTGGAAGAGCTTGATACAACACCGGGAGTCTTGGGTAGACTCAAGGAGAGAGGGAGAATTCTCTCAACATCATCAGTACCCACTTCCATTTCAGATTCTACGTTGTGGAAGAAGCAGCAAGGAAAGGATATCAGCCTTCCAACTTGCATCTTTGACATGGGAGATGTCAAAGAAGAGTGTAGCTATATGACAGATGTTATTCATGAGAGATCATTAACGTTGTCACTATGGAGGATAGATCCATATTGGAGCTCCCAGCTGTTGGTGGAGTATTCCAAGGATATTTTACTTGTATGATATTGGATGACCACACTAGAAAATTTGGCACAATTTCCGACGGCCAAATCGTCGCTATTCTGACACATAGTCGTCGCAAGAGCGACAGTTCGAGGACAGGAAAAATGTAGTTTGTCGTGTCATCGCAATTTCGACGCATTTACAAAGTGTCGCACTACCGACACTTTTTCCGTCGCTTCCAAACATGCGTCGCTCTTCTGACGTTTCCCAAACCGACGTTTGTAAAGTGTCACCATTCCGACGAAATTTGGTCCGACGTTTTTAGCGTCCCTCTTCCGACGTTTGTTAAGTGTCGTCATTCCGACGAAATGTCGTCCGACATTTTGAACGTCACTCTTCCGACGTCTTTATACTGTCGCTCTTTCGACATGTCTAAACTGTCGCATTTCCAACGCCATACAAAAGTGTCAGAAGACCGACGTATTGCAAAAGTGTCACAATACCGATGCTTTCCAGAAGCGTCGCAATATCAACGCTAGGAAGAACTCGTCACAATTCCGACGAAATGTGGTCCGAAATTTTGAATGTCGCCCTTCCGACGTCTTTGTGTCGTCGCTCTTCCGACGTTTCTAGAACTCGTCGCAATATCGACGGATGTCACAAGACCGACGAAAATGGAAATCGTTCAAAACGTCGAAGAGCGACGCTTACAAGGCGTCGGTATACCAAACGACGGTTTCAATTTTAAAAAAAATGAAACTTTAAAAACAATACAGATAAATCTCCAATATTTGTTATCACAATAAGAAATCAATGATCGGTGATCACGTCAAATTTTCCTCGTAGCGTGACGGGTCTAATAAATTTTATTGTAAAGGTTTTCGGCAGGTGACAACTCGCAACATTGAAGGAAATGCATTAAAGAAAAAAAATGAGGCTCGCGAACTCCAAGCCAACCTGGCAACAACCCCGATAATTTTTCCTTACCAACTTCTAAGTTGTGACTCGGGCTTCGAACTCCAAAGCTAAGAATTTTCTTTTCATCGTGTTGGAGAAGAGAACCGCAACCTACGGCAAAAGAGAAATTCCTCGGTCTCACTTCGCTCGAGACTCGGAGTCATTCCTTGCTAACACGGTATGTGGCAATTTTGATAAGATAACTTTCTTCACCCTCGTTTTTACTAAATTTATTCTTTTGAAAAGGGCCTGGTTCCATTTCGGAAATTTTCAACTTTCGACTTCTAGAATTTGTACATATGATTTTTTGGAATCGAGGTTTTGTTATTAATGAGGAGATAGTGTCTTGGTTCTATCCGTATAAAATAATTGCCTCTTTTTTTTTCTTCATGTTCGGGGTTTTTGATTTTATCAAACCCTATCTCTCTTTAAGCATGCCCTGCAAATTAATATATTTCGAGAATGTACACAATTCCGAGGCTTCATGTACAACATATTGTATCAACTATATTTTAACAAGTGAGCCGCATGCCCATATAGTGTTACAGATTACGGGGCTTCATTTGGAGAATAAATGATAAGCCTAGCAGCACTAAATCCAAGTAATTCCCCTCATCCCTTAAAAGACACCTCTAAATATAACTAGAAATTTCAAATAGTTAGTAAAGGAAAAGTACAAAGATATAACGAGATATGTGTTGAGCCAAAAACTCGTGCATTCACAACAAAAGCTGGGATGGATAAAAATTAAAAACAATTATGGACTTTGACAAAAAAATCGTCTTATGCATACAAAATGAAAGAAGCATTGGCATACTACTATGTTTACAAATTTAAGGACAAGCGAGAGTGAGTCTCCGAGCAACACGGTTTCATGTGGAGACCCTAGATCCTTGTACCCATAATATATAGTGACATAAAAAAATGATTGCCAAAACAATGCCTTTGCTATGCATGTAAGAACACCACTCGTATAATGAGGGAGATGTAATATTGTCCGAGAAGCGATTTATACAGAGTGGTCCAAGATTGTGTATTTATGGGAAGATACAACTGATTTTGGCATGAAACATGTATCCAAGATTTCAATGTGGCCTTATTTCGAGCCCATTGATGATTTAATATGAAACCTAAACTTTCAAAACAAACACATTGAAATCACGGGATCTCCATCAAGAATATCATAAATATTAAGCGTCTTTTTGGGCACTCGGTAGTAGATACCATAAGAGGCCCACATGGCCCGTACCACCAATGTTGATTCTACGGCACATCCCTCTCTGCCAAAAGCTGGGAGAGATGGTGCTGGGACGTTGAAGTGAAGGCCTCCGATTTCAGTATGGAATGCCATAATTTCTTTATTATAAAATTCCCATGAACGAAAACCCCGAGTCCAATGTACAACTCCGGAATGTCGCCACAACATATTTACCGGAGCGACCATCCGAACCGACACTTTGCTCGATCAACCAGCAATCACCCCACATGTTTGGGGTAAGCCCATATGGAGCTTTATATTCAGCCTTCTCCTGGATATTGGAAAAAAACAATACTGAGTATTACTCATACATCAACTGCCCTTTATGTTAAGGGAAAATTTAAAGAGTGCATAAATATTCTTGAAATCCCAATCATAGTTTCTAGAAAATTTCAACGAGTCTTTGAAATGAACTACATCCTATTTAAACTACATCAAATATTTAGGCAATTCATTTTTTTTAAATAGAAATTGGTGAATTTTATTTCAAATATAGAAATTTAAACCATGAGAATAATATAACCCCTAGGATTTTCCCTATTTCTAATAGAAAATCCCAAAATGTATAAATTATAACACCCATAAACCCCAAAAATTAAGTACAATAATTAAAACCTCCACACCTCCGAATTTGCTATATCGTGAAAAGAGCAGACATCCATCATCATGGGAGAGCAAAACCGATTCTCCTTTTCCGATACAAACCAACTCGCAGTAGATGTCTTATGGCTAAGTTGATTCAATCGATCACAGGGAAACCTCTTCGGTTTCTTCAATATTGCCAAAATGCTCGGCTTGTTTTCCCGATCATCATCAAAGTCCATATTTTTCATCACATTGAATTAGTTGGGGTTCATTACGATTAGGTCCGAGTGCCTATTGCAGAGCTCCGGACATCCAATCCAATATTGGAACTACCATACCCGTTCCCATTAGAGATTGTAAATCCTACTTACGGCTTTAATTTGGTAAGTTCAAGAGCACTAGAACTAGATTCAGCTTGATTTAGACTTGGTATAGTTGTCCTCTAATTTGTATTCCGATACAACACTATACTTGTGCTCCAACACGAAAAGAAATTCTGCAGCAATGGGATCTTCATCTATGGGGCTTATGGATCTACCCTCAAAAGCATCCCGAATATCCGATTCATTTTCATTCAACTGATCATGCAAATCCACCCTCGTCTTCGACCTGACAAAAAGTCGAACCCGAAGGCCGGTTTTTCGAGCAATTTATGGTGGGGGGTAAAGCCTGTCTTCCAAATCTTGACTATTTAAGTGTTTAATTGGTTTTTTCGGAGACCTGACCATAGAATCAAATGAATCCTGCGAATCCTGCGAAATAATAAACAATAGTAAGGCCATTATTTATTGGTTTGAAATAATAAACAACATGCAACAAACCTGCATAATTAGTAAATTATTTAAAGAAAATATTGGTAATACGTTTCCTATATCCTATTATATGATTGTCCTTGATGGCAAGCTCTATATTTAATGAAGAATCGATCATATAAATAAGGACGAGTTAATTCATGTGTGAACATATGTATGCATCCCGATGAAGGATAATTGACATCCGTAAGAAACCACCGTACTTTCGTATGTTGATCGAGGAACCGATGTTAATACGATTGACAGTGTGTCCAAAGCTGGGTAGATAGTGGAGTTATATATATTCGTTAAATATATGATGGAAGGGTCTACGCTATTAGTAAGGAGCTGACGCGGCTTTCATGGAGCAAGGAACGAGGAGCGAGAGCAAACCGGTTATAACGCGAAAGAACTAAAAATAGAGTATTTGGCATTGAACTTTCGGTGGAACATGGACTAACCCTTTGGAATCATGAACGGAACCTGCAAGGAAAGAGGTGGAACATAACAAACGGAGGTGTGACGGAACCCTGCGTGGAAGAGCGGAACCGTGACCGAGAAAACAGTAAAGGTGGTTTGTGGTTTCTATCGCACCACCTTCGACGGGCAAGCAATTTTCAAGAGGTTGGGAGTGATTCCATAAAACGCACGACACGTGTCCTTGTACGACTCCACAAAACTACTTATCACTGTGCGCCATCGCGCGTTATTGCTCGACCCAGGATGCCCAGCGATATTGATAAGCACCGTTGATTTGGGAAGGCGTCATCGGATGGTGTTCATTTGCTATAGATGCGTGAAAGTTACCCAAGGTACGACGCACCATTGCGCGTTATCATCCGTGCATCATCAACGAACGATATCTATCGGATCATCTGATGTCGAGTGATGTGTTCTCTGCTGTCGGATGGAAACAATCGTAAGCGATGGGCCCCAGTTTTTTAAATTATATTGATTGGGCCATCGATTATGTATGTGGGGCCGGAACGAAAGGTCTATTTAAAAGCCTTTTGATAAAAGCGTTGGTTATTACTATAAAGTTCTATTATATATTTAATTTCCAAAGGTTGTGAATAATATTTATTTATCAAATTCCATGAATTTGATAAATAAAAGAAAGAAAACCATCGATGGCACGTTATTGGTACTTTACCTTGGCTATAGTATTATTTGGCGGAGATAGAGATTACCTTTGGGACAATTCGAGCATGGAAGAACAAAGATCGAGATTTCAATTTGGATTGGTTCGACCTTTAATAATACCATTAGCAATTGAATGGTTTTGACCCATGGTTTCAATGAAGGCAAAAAACTATATAAGGTGATGAGAATCGTAGTACGAGGTGTGCATGCGAGAGGCATTGTAAATAAAAATATCTTTATGAGATCCGCATGATCAAACTCCGTTGTCCGATAACGCTAAATCCATGATGCACCTATGGAGTTGATCGAGGAAATGAAAAAGCTCTAGGAAGATCGACGAAAGAAATAATAAAGATCCGATGCAAGTCATGATGAAGAAATTGAAGAAATTTGGTGGATCTAAGGGTTGAAGTCTTACGCATAGAAGTGGAAGCTTTCTACAAGTTCAAGCCGGTGTTAAATCGGGGGGTCGAAGCTCCCTTCCGGGGAGAGGCTCGGAGAATGAGAGAAGGTTGAAGCCTTTTTCGAGGTTGGTGCTCACGTGCTCGGTATGAGTCCGCACCGAGCACAAAATTGTAAGATGTTTTCTTTATAATAAATATTGAAGGTCGAGATGACGAGCGGCGGTGGTTTTCTCCCAAATTGGGTTTCCACCTTAAATATCGGTGTTCATATGTGTTCCTTTTGTGTAATGGCTTATTCCGTTATTTCTTTTCACATGTTTACTAAAAGAATGATGCAATAATCTAAGTAAAGAATTAACAACATAATAAGATCTCTAGTGAAAAGTTTTCGATCAACTCCTAAATACTCGATTCACCCCCTCTCGTATTTTTCCCCAACGAACAATAATTCCTACATATTAAAATATAAAGTTATAACATACTAGCTCATACTCGAACATAACATTTGTATCAATATTCTTCTTCGTATCTTCTTGATCTTCATCCAACCGATCGACATCTATATCAACATCCGATTCGGAAACGGTGTTGAAATGATCGACCATGTCATCATCATCATCAATTATGTCATTTTCAATAATATCCTCATCGACATCATCATCAATAATTTTTGCCTCATCTCCTATGCCTGGTTCATCTTCTAAGATATCTTCTTCGTCCGTCAATGCATCTTCCCCGCTCATCCGCCATCGTATCATCTTTTTCTTGATCAATATCATCTTCCTCTACAGTATACTCTACCGGGCCTTCCTCTTGGATCATATCTAATAGCAAATGACCATTCTTTTCTCACTTGGAACCTCCCGAGTAAAAGACTTGTTCGCATTGGCTTGGAAAAAACATAGCGATCTTTTCCCCGCTTCAAACTGCGATGTTTTAACCATTGGAGATCCATTTTCATGTTGAATAAGTGTTCTATCATCATCATGTACATTCATTCATAGCCTATACCATTTGACGTCGAACAAAACTATTTTGAAGGAATTAGAGTCACACTCAACTATATCATCTAAGAACCCATAATATCTATTTTCGGATTCTCGAGGATGTCCGTCACTCCCGGAGGAAACATTAGTGACTCGGAATACTACATTTATCCTACTATCAGAAGTTTTCCTGTTATCATCCAACTGTTTAACGCGAAATTGACGACCATTGCACCACATAGCCTAGTGGTGTTTCAACTGCAATATGCCAAACATGAAAAAGATACATTCTCAATTAATAATTAAACATATAATTTACACAACATGAAAATTAAATGAAAAATAAAACTTCTTGTCACATTATAAATATAGTATAAAATAAGTAATGAATAAAATAGGTGAATTAATTGCTTACCTTTCTATCTTTCAAACCATATGCTAAATCGATTTCCGTCCGTAACATTTCCATCTCCACTACGATACGCTTCTCTAATCAATTCGTATAGTAGTTGCCATGATAACCTATTGTTGTTATGTGCTTTACATGTTTCAATCCATTCACTCATCCACTCAAGATTGTTTGCAATGTATAAAAGTAGTGCCTCATAATCTTGAGCACTCGAATAAAAAAACAATAATTCACCAATATTAATAAATATTACTTATAACCATGGTAAATTATATTAATTAATAAAAATATGAAATAATAAGACCTAAATTAATATAATGATCATATACATGATGTAAAAAAATGAAACATTATATGTATTATACATAATAAATCTTTTACCTCTCACTTTCTTCATTCTATCTTTTCTCCCAACGAGTGCTCCTCTTCAAATTTTTTTGATGGAGTTCACATCCCAAATGAAATCCACTTGCCTTCATGGCTGGTGCAGCTAATTTAGGAAGATAATGACTAATATACACCATGGATTGATATACCACATATCCCTCCACCATAGAACCCTCGGGTCGTGCTCTTTGTTTAACCAAAGCCTTCAAGGATTTCGGGTGCCTCTCGACCATCCACATTGACCTTGTGTGTACTTGGGTCCACACATTTCAATCTCCTCAACTTGGTGTATCAAGTAGTGTTCTTGTGCATTGAAAAATGTTGGAGGTAGATACTTTTTGCATTTCACACATTAGCCGAGGAATTTCTCTCTTCCAATTCTTTATTTCATCTTGATGGATTTCTTTCAATGACAACCATCTGCAAATCATTACGCAAGGTTATTTCAATGAAACATAATATATATTTCATTACAAGTAAATTAATACATCATTTCATCAAGTACGAAAAAGAAATTGTAGCAATTATATTTTGCGTATAAATCAAAACTACTTACCTCATGTATTTACTAAGACCATATATAACTTGTTTGACATTGTTGTCAAAGTCGTTTGGGAGAGATACGAGTAGAACATACTATAACAATAAAAAAATGAATCGTTATTGGTTTCCAAATTAAACGAGAAAAAAAGGAAAATTTAAAAATATGTATTCAAGCAATAACAAACAAAAAATGTATACCAAAAAAAATTACCTTAACAAAGGTATGCCAATCATGTGTTTTCACCCCACTGAAGTCACCTTTCTTCGTTAAGATATTATTTATGTTTGAAGCAAAACCTGTTGGAAATTTAATTCTTTAACGACCTCTTTTACATCATTGCTTTTTTGTTCTATTAATAACCATGGAATATTATTATAATTTCGACCTCCATTGTTATTTTATCCGTCGATCACAATTTTCATTGCGTGATTTGATTTCTCAATGTCAGCACAAATTTTGTCAATTTTATCTCTATCATGTGCACCATCTATGGTTTGCCATAACATTTCTGTCACATTCTTCCCGACATGCATTGTATCGAACAAATGAGCTATTTTTAGGTCCTCATAGTAGGGCAACCTCGCGAATTGAGAAGGATAACATTTCATTCCAGGTGGAAGTACAATATTAGTACCTTCACGGCGACGATGACCTTGATATCAAAGAATAAAATAAATCAGAACAATATTAATTATAAAATACAATAAAATAAATTCATTAGTTAAAACAAAAATTCCAAACATTACATAAACAAATAATATATATATACACACAAATTACGTACCGACTCGCTCGACGATTATTAATTCTCGTTATATTCCAACATCCACAATCGAGGTGTCATTCTTCGTGGTTTTAATCTAGTTTCTTCTTTATCATTGAAAAGATGTTTTTTCGATAGGGTACGATACTTATGGTTCCTAGGGAGGAAGTGCCTAAACTCATCAAACACCATCTTTTTTTAAGTCCGGCGAATGACGATACTTCATCTTAGGGCCACAAACTGGGACATGCAAATCTACTCTTTGTTTGAAGACCTCGCAATAGATGGATCAATAACAATTAATATACTATGAGATCATTTTTAAAACATGAAATATGGTATATCTAATTTAGATAATTATGTATTATATTATAGTGCAATGAAATATTACATACCACAAACATGTGTTAGTCCTGGGGCATCATGAATTGTCCATACAAGCATTCCGTGACATTGAAATCTCTTTTCGCTTGATTGGTTTAGTGATGTCATACATAGTGATGCCATGCCATAAAGCCGTATTAGCTCATCGATAAGAGGCTCAATATATACATTCATATCTTTGACTCGGTACTTACCTAATTGTTCAAAATTACGGTACATAATAATTACTCCCATGATATATGTATATATAAGTAAGTAAATAAATAAAATATATATTTATGCAAACAACAAGAGAAATGAAAATGTTACATTCAAAGAAATAATGTATCAAATACCCGGAATAATCATAGTCAACGTTATGTGCTCCCTCTTTATTGACATCTAAGGAGGAATGTTATTGTTGATAACAAAAATAGGCCACACCGAGTAAGTAGATCTAAGCTCTCCGAATGGATTAACACCATCACTTTGCTAATGAAAGCGACATTACGAGGTTCATTTTTTAAAATCTACATATTTTTTCCTCGATTTCTCTAAATGCAGAACCATCTGCGAGGCATTCGAAGAACACCATCTCCACTTCTATTCTTTGAATGGTAATCCATAAACTCGTGTTATGTCTGTTACACCCTGAACATTCACTCGCAAACGTGGAATTATGGGAATATGACGAAGAACCTTTTTGAGGCACCTTTTTTGGTTAGTTGATCCGTTCGATATCTATCGGTACCACATTTCGGACATTCTGTTTTAACCGCATGTTCTCCGTAATATATAATATGATCTTTAGGACATGCATCTATAGTGTTATATTCCATTCCAAAGTGTTTCATAATAGCACGTAGATCTCGATATGTTTGAGGTAAAGTATTTGGCGATGGTAACAAATATTCACCCAACAATCTACAACAGAAACAAAAAATAGTGTCTTGTAAAGATTATTATATATATATATATATATATATATATATATATATATATATATATATCATAGTTATTAAAATAGAAACCTAGGTGGCCAGGATCGGTGGAGCTAATGAACCCGGGTTTCGAACCTAGTAGTGCGGTCGATTTCAATGAACCGGTTTTTAAAAAAAATACATTAAATAATTATTTTTTTAATAAAATGAGCTGTTTTTTAAGATTTGCAACCATGATTCCAAGCCAATAGAGACAAAATATGAAAATTTTTTCTCATTTATATACCATGAAAAGGTGAATATATCAAAATGGCACCAAATGCAATACATATCATCGCAAAATACATAAGCAAAACTTGTTGAAGTAATGTATCGGGTTTCTCTTATATTATTCATCGTGTTTTATTGTTGAGTTAATATTATAATATACAATTCGTCCCTCGCTCGGATTCGTTGTCAATTCATTGTATCGATCCTTAAAGACAATTTCGGGTCCAGGTATATATATATATATATATATATCAGACCGGCATTTTGAAGATCTTGTATTCTTCATTATCTATGTTTGCTTGCCAATAAATTTCTAGAAAAACATCTACAACACTTAGAGGTATTGAATTGGTTTATGAAACCCACTATTAGTGCTATTTGTAACAATTTGAGAGAGAATTACAACTTGGAAAGTCCCTGCTCACAATGTGTTTGACAAAATTTATCACCTGAAAAGATTCATTAAAACCCGTAAAACTCGGTAGCCATTTTAGTGCATTTCCAAGCGGGAATTTTCTAGTGGTCAATTTATTATTGCTAGTCACATTTTCATTAGGTTGTATGTTGTTGTCCCTTGAGTGGCGTCGGACCATTTGCATCGATCTTGATGCCATGATCAAATTGCTTGTATCTTTGTGTGAAAGGTTTTGTATTTATGTCGTTGCTATGTGTGAGCAGAGAGAGAGGGTCCGACAGCTTCCTAGCTGAGTGTGAAATAAGGTTGCTACGATTGTTTTGAGAACAGAAATTGTCATCAAGTACACTTGATGAGTTGCATGCTTGCCCGGGGGATTTTTATGCTAGCTTGACCTTGTATTTATCGGCTCATCATGTGTATTGTTGCTACTATAAGGTGTTGAGTATGAGTTATTAGAGAAGTTTGTTGCTAGTATAATAGAGGAATTTGCAGCTCATGGAGGAGACACCGAGGAATTTTCAACTCATGGAGGAGCACCTAACCTGCCGGTTAGGTCGTTAATCACGCCAGCAATGTGAGAATAGGCTATTGACCGGTTGTAAGGCCGTTTCTACCCTGACACTGAAATAGCTCCCGACTCAAATCGGTTTTGATAACTATAGATATATACATATATATATATATATATATATATATATATATATATATATATATATATATAAGTTATTATTTTACACATTTATTACAACTAAAAAAAGGGAAAATAATCAACATTTACATATATGTGATCATATATACATATTGCATACCTTAGGAGTTGTGTCATACATCCGTTCGACAAATTATTCATAACCTTTAAGTTCACCAAACGAACAATGTAGAAGAGAGAAGAGTTGCATTTGAGTGTTCAAAAAGTCGTTCACTTGACCTTTCAATCGGGAGGTACATCATAAATACCGTCATCGCTATCTCCACCATCATCATCTAACTCACCATACAAGTCTTGAAGCATTTGATTTGTCCCATCATTAATGTGAACTGTCTCATTATCGTCATCATGATCTACCTCCATGGGATCATTAAAATTACCTTCATCATTCGCTTCATGTTCTTCACCTTGTAAAACATCATTTCCAATACTAATATTTATTGCAATATTCTCTTGTATCGGTGCAACATCATCTAATCTACTACTATTTTGTTGTGGAAGCCTGGTTGATCATCTGCAAAAAGTTGGGGGGACACATCATGCCTTTATGAAAATTACAAACATTAATAATTAAACATTAGTGCACATATAAAAAAATATTAAAATAATATAAAATTTTACAATATAATCAAAATGAAGATAGATAATTAATTACCACGGGACGATAGTCATTCGATCCACCATCAATGTGCCCATATTTCCTACAATGCACTCGTTGCTCGTTGCTATTAAAACTCTAACATTATTTCTCATACAACATTTTTTTACAAGGGCAATAAACTCGCCATCACCCCTTTCACCCTTTTGAATTTTTTTTTCCAGCTCCAATGTTTTCTTCCATTGATGCAAATTATCCTATAAAGAAAACAATAAATCTCTCTCAATGGTGTAGAAAACCCAAGACTTGTTGAACTCAATGGGAGCTTAATATATAAGCAAAAAAGAAAAATAAAAGTGGGCATTTTACAAATTGTGAGCTTTTTTACAAAATGTGGGCTTTTTACAAAATTGTGGGCTTTTTACAAATTGTGGGATTTTTTTTATTCTTAATGCATTTTACGTAGAGAATACTAAACGGATTTGTCCAAAATTTTAGATGCAAACTCGTAGTCTCTACTAAGTTTGGAAAATTGGAGGTTTATAAAAGATAAACTACGAACGTAATTGTACCACTATGATAAGAAGTGCATCGAAGCATTCCTTTCCCGCTTCACAAACGTGGAACTACCTTAAGAATGCTTATGGTTGATATAAATATTAGAGCATGGCAGTTAAATGTAGTAGTTATGCTAAAATATCGAATAACAACTTGAGAGTGCTCTTCGTATATCTTTGTACGAAATGCACCAAATTAAGGTTGTACCATTACTAAAGATAAATGGCCAAAAAATGGTCAATTTTGATATCATGAAGTTATGTCTTTCTCAGGTAGTAAACTGGGGATAGGATCGAAAAATATTAGAGAACTAAGTTCCAAGGACTAAAAAACCAAGGCCAACATAGTTCTACCTTGAATCGAGAGACAAAACAAAGCTCGCCCAAAAAAGTGTTTGAGAGCACCCATTGAAGCTCCTATATATAGCGAGTCAACATTTTCCTATTGAACAAGTTTGTATAGTCAAAGCCACAGCAAGATCGTATAGCCACA
The DNA here is from genome assembly GCA_034641835.2 of Pinus albicaulis. Taxonomy (NCBI): domain Eukaryota; kingdom Viridiplantae; phylum Streptophyta; class Pinopsida; order Pinales; family Pinaceae; genus Pinus; species Pinus albicaulis. The sequence goes on from JAXQQM020079247.1 coordinate 142,329, forward strand.
ATCCTAAATGAGAACCGGATCCAAAGCTAAGACGGATCCACATTTAGCGAGAACAAGACATCCATAGCAAAGGATTTGACCACAAAACCGAGATCATGAGAGATAGCAAGATTCTTGCTTCCATCGTGGAAATGTAGAAAGCTCGTACAAGGGCTTTGCTTCCAGGTAGAGTTCATTGTGACGAGAATTGCTATGGTGTTGTAAGCGCTCATTGGTAGAATCTTAAAGCCATTCTGGGAATTATTTTAACCTGGAGAGGGTTTTTTCGTGGTTATAAATCCTCATGTTCAAATTCCATTGTGGATTGGTTGTGTTTGATATTATGTTTTTTACTGTCACGAGTTGAATTTTCGCACAAAAAATTATCAATCTAAAGCGGAGCAATTTTGCGATGTTTCTTTTGCTTCCTATTGTGAAGTATTTCGCTCGAACTCTACTCGTTGTAACGAGAGGTCTTGGGAATAGAACGGGGAACTTGGGTGTTTTTGGAATCAAACTTCGAAGTTAAGATGCTCATCCGAAGAATGGCACGGTGAGCCTTAGCATGGAGTTGGGAGTACCAATTTGAAGTGCGAGTAGGGCATTGTACAATAGACCAGTTAGATTTACGGACCCTAATACAAAAGTTTCTTCTTCTTTCAAAACGTGTTTCTCCTTTTCCGTAACCAATGTGGGTCTTGTTCTTGTTTCAATTGGGGATGGGTGAGCATTTGTTGATTGCTCCGGATGATCACACTGCGGGTAGCCCCGGAGGCTATTTGGGGGGTGATGAGTCCAATAGGTCTCAATGAACTCGTTGCCCTCGTCGGGGAATATTATTGCGGTGGAATTTGATACTATTTTGGATGTTAAATTCCACGATCCTAATGGAAACCCAGTACCTTCAGCTCTAGTACCTATTCACAAAATATGGTGCCATAGTCATTCATGCGTGCGAGAGGGTGAATTGCGGGCATTGCAACGAGGGAGGTGTTGTTGTTGTTGCATTGGCCACTAGATTGTTTGTCCGGTTCACTATATGCGCAAAGTATTGAAAAGGACAAACAGATTTAGTTCGGATATTGTGAAATTGCCTCGGAAATTCACCTACAAAGAGCTCAACAATGCTATGAAAGACTTTTTTTGAATGTGATTGATAATCGATAATTGCAAGCAAGGGTAATTCCCCTTGTGAAACCCAAATTTCTGAGCATTTTCTAAAACCTAATGACGGAGTCATTGTAATGAACAAGTGCCTAGGTCCATATTACGTCCAAATCTACCAAGCACCAAGATCTATAAAAAAAAATCCAGAGTATCTGCGAACTAAGAAGAAGAGGCAGAAAATGTATTCTGCTTACCTGTTTGAATAGTGGTTGGGGTTTACCACGACGAAAATTTGACAGAGCCCATGTAGCATTTCGTATCATTGAAATTCTGGCAGTATCATTCAACTAGGCAAGCACCTGCCTCGGAGCTCCATGACTGAGGGCAAGATCTCTAAATGATGTAGAGTCTCCAGCAATATTTCCCAAAGCCCAAACAGCCTTACACGAACACCAGTTGAACTCAAAGTTGGGTAGTAGTTTTTTAAATCAAATTCCAAAATTACAGACGTATAAAGATAGTTGGGAAGAATAATTTTATGCCTCTAAAATGAACGTGCTACCTGTTCTTGAACATTATCATTCCCAGAGGCAAGAAGTTCCACAAATATAGGCAGTGCCCCGTAATCAATCACAACCTTTGTATTCTTAGAGGCTCCAAAAAAACCCAAATAGGGTCAACCCTACTACAGGAGGAAGGGCCTGCAGTAAGAACTTACCATTTTGCAAGAACTGAGGGCGAATGCTGTTCTGCAAGAGCTGAGGGCGAATGCTGAGAGCGAATGTTGTTCTGCAAGAGCTGAGGGCCAATGCTGTTCTGCAAGAGCTGAGGGCGAATGCGCACTTGATATCAGACGTTAATGTAGTTTTTAAAAAAATCATTTTTATGTAGCATGCATTTGAATTTTAGCATTTCAAATCATTTTTATTTACATTTGATTTTTGCATTTCTAATACAAGTGACAAACAAATTTCTACAAGAGGTTGAAATTTTTACTAGATAGCCATGAAAGACTAATTAAAATGGCTTAAAATGCAAGTGGAACTTCAAAATAAATGTAATTGAAGGCTCTCTCCACTAAATTTTTGCAAAAGTGCTTACATTATTTAAGTTATCTAGGATATTTTTTTGTATTACACAATCAAAATTAAATAATGAAATAGTTGGGTAGTCTTATTGTTTCAAATTAGGACACAATTTTCAAATGGTGATGAAGTTTCATGTGATGATTAACTGACAATATTCTCCTTTCCTATCCTTGAAAAACTATACAAGGTTCCCTGTTGCCACATGAAACCCTAACTCATGCAACAGCATAGGACCAGTCCTTCATTTTGCCCGTCATAAGGCATTTTGCACATATTTTACGACTAGAATTTGCGGATTCCCGTTTTCCATGAGGTGCTAGGAAGGATAGAAGACTTAATTTTGACGTTTGAAATTTTTTCAAAAACGTTCTTACACCCTTTAATTTCCACTTACCAATAATTTTGCAACACTAGTCCTCTTCGCAATTGCAAGGTTGTACTCAAAAAGTAAGGAAAGTTACTTTTTTGGCTCACTCAATGATCCAGGTGGATACTGGTGGCCACCCACCTATTCCACTTGGGGCCCCACCATTGTCTCTTTCATTTTTTCAGTTTTGGCACAACTTACTATTTTTAGCAGTTTTTTGGGTCCTGAACTTTCGGAGCCGTTTTGAGGCCCTAAACGACGTTTTTTGGGCATCGCGCCTCCAGCGAATATCATTCTGTATCATTCCATTCTAGAATTATATTCGTGGTGAAATTTTTATTCCTCGGATAGATCTTTCTAATGATGTATCATGTGCGTCAAACATAGATAGTATACCAAAGTTACGTCCCTGGGAAGTTGAAACACCAATTTACCCAAACGGGGCCCATAGTTTTGGTGCTTCATCTCCTAGGGTTAGGTTTTTGGATGTTTAGGGTTCTCCATTGTTTCTCAATAATAAATAGGCCCTCAAGCCTCATTGTAACTCAGTTCAGAGGCTTGTAGCCTCCACATCTCTCCTCAGAGATAGCTACCAGTGCCCTAGCTAGTTTTATTTCCATTCTGTCTATAAGAAAATTTCAGTTCTTTGATATTAATAAAATGAAGTGTTATTTCCACTGCATCTCTGTATTTATGGTTATGTGTTTATTCTGTTGCATTCCTGCATAAATCCGGATCAGTGGTATCAGAGCGATCTGCTTTTTCTCGATCCTTCTTTGCATGTCCCCAACGAGGTCGGGGTATAAGGAGTTAGGGCTCGATCTGGTGGAACCTTTGCAAGATCAGCCTTGTAAACCCCGACGGACTCCCATGGGGGATGAAAAGAAAGATGAGGGAGTAGGATATCCTATCAAAATATTGCTCAAGGAGGCCCTCGAAAAACAAAGGAACGCGATGATGGATAACTTTGCCCAGATCCTTCAACGGCTGCCCACCGGTGGCGCATCTGCATCTAGCAGCCACTTTGGAGGTGCGACTCCTTTTAAGGTACAAGTAAATTTTGACATTCCCATATTTTAGGGTCAAATAGATGCAGATGCTGTAGATAGATGGTTGAATCTATTAGAAGGATATTTCTCGGTTCATGACTTTTTCGATAGGGAGAAGATTATTTTTTCACTCCTCAAAGCTGCCCCCATGTCAAGGACTGGTGGGAAACCCACTGTGAGAAAAAGGCAGAGACATAACCCTCTCTGTTCTCGGTCATACCCACTTGGAATTCTTTCCGCGATGTTGTCAAGGAACAATACTATCCCGTGGGAAGCTATGAGGACAAGTACATACAATGGACCACGCTGCGGCAACAAAGGGATCAATATGTGCATGAGCTGACGAATCTGTTCCATACCCTGCGCACCAAGTTGGGTATCAAATATTCAGAGAAACATCTGGTGCTAAAGTATCGCAATTGTCTACACAGATACATTCAGGAGGTAATGGAGTTCCTCGACATCTCCTCACTTGGTACGGCATACCGGTATGCTGCCAAGATTGAGCAGAAATTCAAACAGAAGAAGCGAGACTTTGGATCTACGAATCAAAAGCAAGGGAAAGGTGCTCCCAAACCACAAAACAAAGGACAGAGCCAAGGCATGGTGACTCAAGACAACCTGTCGAAGCCACAAGCAAAGAACAACACCGCAAAGCCAAAGAAGGACACGGGAAAGTGGTGTGAGTTCCATAAGAGCTCCACTCGCAACACAAGTGAGTGTCGGGCCAAGCAGTCGCTGGTGGCCGAGATGCGGGCTTCTAATTCAGATGCATACTCTGACTCTGAATCAGAACCTGACAAGGGGAATGACAAAGGGAAATAGATTATTGATGCGGAGCCCAATGCCATTGTTGCCACTACAAAGATCCAGAAGGAGGAACCAGAAGATCCGGAGGAGGAGGAACATCTCTTCCACTCCCAGATGTGGGTAATGGGCTCCCCAGTACAGTTCATTGTCGACAATGGGAGCCAAAAGAACCTCATTTCGGCAGATGTCGTGAAGTGGTTGGGCTTGCCGACCACAGCTCACCCACATCCATACACCATCGGGTGGCTTCACCAAGGACGAGATCTCTGCGTCAGCCAGCAGTGCCGCCTTCCCTATAGCATCAAGCCCTTCACGGATGAGGTATTATGCGACGTTGTTCCTATTGATGTTTCCGATGTATTATTAGGAAAACCATACTTGTGGAAGCGTCATGCGGTGTATGAGTCTCGGCCTCGTGCTGTTATTGTTACTTTGGGAAATAAGTTGTATAGGATACCAGAGGTACCACCTCCTGCTACTATCTCTTTGGTTACTGCAAAACAATGCAGTGAGCTCATTTCCCAAACCAGGAAATTTGTTTTCCTGATGATCTGCCCTTAGGGCAAGAAGAAGACTATGGCCACGACCTCTAGAAAAGGCTCCTCTACACGACAACAACAAATGGATAAGGTTGTGGAGGAGTACGGGGACATTTTCACCTCACCCACAAGGGTTCCTCTACACTGTCAAGTCAAGCACTCGATTGATCTGACCCCAGGTGCGCCGCTACCCAACGGACCGATCTATCGGTGCTCTGTTCTGGAGAACGATGAAATCAAGAGGCAGATTTAGGAGATGCTGCAGAAGGGTCACATCCAACCAAGTTCATCGCCCTGTGGGAGCCCGATAATTTATTATTGTGAAATCATAGTTCTAAATTATCTCTTATTCTGTGAGCAATGTAATCTATTAATTGTAAGCATATTCATTAAAAAAATTCAAACTAATTTTAGCATGAATGATGACAATTTATATATTAATTGGTTTTTGAGAGTATTTTTATTATGTAGGAGCACTGGAAAGAAAAATCAGGACTTCATTTTCTGTTTTCCTTATTTTATTGGGTTGAACTGGAGAAAATTGAATATGAATAGTGAGTTAATTGTAAGATCAATGGGCCAAGGCCATAAATCAACATTGACCACAGTGGGGAAGTATAAAAGCATGGATATTCATGCAAGTATAGTTATTAATGTAAGATCAAAGTTAACGCTTAGCTTCACTAAAGAAATAGAAGGCAAAGATCTAGCATCAACTGAAACTCACATGAAAAAGTAGATGAAAATTGTACAATCATCCAATGGAGAGGTAATCTGTAATTATCCATTAAGACTCTTGGCTATGGCTTGAGACTAAACTAATTCTCAATATTTTTGAATAATCATCCATTGGAATTTAGTAGGAAAACCATAGTAAATCATTGTCCAATGGCCATGCAAAAATATAAAAAAAAATAATATTTGTTGGTTGTTTTTCAATAGGTGGACCATGATGGGACCACTGAGAAGGTGGGGGTGTTTTTTTAATCATGGAAGTAAGGTTTAGTAGATTGATAGTCAAGTTACCTTTCCCTATAAATTTTCTTGATCAAGTTATTCATTCATTGAACTTTGATTCATTCCTACTGTTTCGATACACAATCCAATCCAGTTGAGTCTTGATTCTTCATTGAGAATGGCATTCATAGGTTGTCAAGAAAGAGGTTATCATGCACATGAACTCTTCTTTTCTTGGTATCTTTGTAACTATGTTAAGCCTGAGTTCTATATTTTTAAATTATCATAATAGTTCGTGATTATTAGGCTTTTATTTTGTCTTTTAAGAATTTTAATTTAATTATTATTAATCATTAAATTTAATATATATATATATATATAGTTATTATAGTTATTAAACTTTCAATAGAATTATTAAACTTTCAATGGTACATCAACTTTCATACATGAGAAAATAGATACTGACAAATGGTACATCATGGCCTGATTAATTTCGCTCAGCAATTTCAAATGGTATAACATTTAGTCAACAGTAATCATCAATTTCTGCACACAGAGACTAATTTCTCTGGAAGCCTGAGATTTCTTTGGCTTGTTATTCTTATAACTACATAGACATAATCAATAGAGAGATTGAGGACAGAAAAAAATCTAGCACTTAGTCTCCACTACTCAACATGATTTTGTGAGAAATAATACATAGATTGATTTCTCTGAGTGCCTTAGCGTTATTTGGCTCATTTTTTTAATCACAACAACAATAAAAAAGGCACTGAGGATTTGTTCTTAGTCCGATTATGCAATTTTTATAAGATAGATTATGCAATATTAATAATAAACATAAATTTATTGCAATTTAGGGAAAGATCGTTCATGTTTTTTTCTTTATATTGGAAGGTTACTTGATTTTTGAAGTAATTTTTAGTAGATCATAGCATATATTGAGGAAATATTAGTTTGACAAGAATCAGTTATTTCTCTTGAAACTTTAGGTATTAAAATTCCATGACACAGATATATCACACTCCAAAATCCAAAGAAAATGGAAGAGCATTCAATTTTTTTAATCAAACTTTTATTGGTGAAGGGTTAATTTATTACGAGAACATCATTAATGAAGTGAAAAATTTTAAACGTAACGTTTATTGACTAGAAAAATAATGACCAAAACGTCAAAAAAATTTGTGTGACGGGTAAAGAGAAATCCAAATTCCAACCCTGCCTGCCACTTGTTGGTGAGTGGAGGTTACTCACTTTTCATTTACAACTTACCAGGTTACTCATGTTACCAATATTTTCACATGGCTCACTTTTAGGTGACTACTTATTGTACTTATTCTTTATAAATAACAATTGGTAGATAATTGTATATATTATTTGAAATCTATAACAAATCCAGGCAACAAAATTACAACAAATAGAAAATTATGCAAAAAATTCACCAGGGCACTACTAATGTGTGGATACCCTATCATATCTTAGATCCTCATAACTTACCAACACCTACTATATTGGTATACACATAATATGGCATTTACCTGAAGTATTTCATATGTATCTAGAAGTAAATAAGTTGTATGACAATTGTTATGGCAGATATAAAATGTGTATTATAGTTTATATTTCAATTTTTCTTAAGGAGCATGCATGTGCGGTCCATATAGTGACTACAATTACCAAATATATTTCAGTGAAGATGTGAAGATGATCTCTCATTAGGTCCTAATTACTTAAAGCATCATTAATTAGCTTTCCAAATGAATAAAATATGTTAACAAATTAGTAAAAACTAGGAAAACAAATCATGCTTTAAAAAATATGGCACAATGAGTCACACTCTGAGATTTATTTAATTACTCATCAAGTGTCGCTACAACATATATATGATCACCATTACCATAGAAATGGGACATGTGACCATCATTTTGGTTTCTCCAATGACATTCCACATCATGAGCATTGTTTAGGGTTGATTGTGTTGATTTTTTTTAAACAAATCATTTATACATTTTATGGAAAATATAGACACAATTTATAATCACATTACAAGATCATGATGTATGGATATTCCTTATCATTTCTTAGATACTCAAAACTTACCAACACCTAATAGATTGATATACACATCATATATAATTTACCCCTAGAATGCCACATGTATCCTAAAACAAATTAGTTGTATGGCAATTGTTATGGTGCATATATAATGTGTATTACAGTTTATCTTATAATTTTGTTGAAGTAGCATACAACAATTTACATAGTGATATGAGAACCACTCTCTATAGTATACATCAATTTTGTACACATGGCTTTTCAGTTGATTTTTAAGATATATCATTGGTGATGCTCACATGATTATATAATGAACCATTAAGTTGAACTATGAAATTATTCCTCACAACACACACATATTGATGAATTAATAATTTTTCTCATATAAATTTTTTAATCTATTTTGAAAAAAAAAAAATTATATATAATTATTTCTAAGAAGAACAAGAGAGATTTCCTTACCATATCTTCGTAAAACATATAATAGCGACTTTTGGAGGCAATTGTGAAGTTTGGAGGCAGCCGTCTAGTGACGCTTTGGGGCATAGTGTCGCAATTGCGACACTTTTTCTAAGTGTCGGTGTTGCGAGACTTTTCTCTAAATGTCGGTATAGCGACGGTTTCCCAAGATCAATGGCCCAAAGTGAACCCGATAACTTACCTTTTCCCCGCACCTTTCCTTTTGATCGTGGTCGTTCGCTCGTTGAATCTAGATCCGACGACGCTAATACATTTCCGCACTCATAAAGTAATCGTTTGATGTTTTGGCAAAGCCGCACGAAATGGGTGGTTTTTCCAAACCACCCGCGCTTATGTGTCGCCACCACGTTGTATCGCGTTCGAAAAGCTAGTTTCCACTTACCACCATTTACCCTCGCGAATACCACTAGCGGTATTCCCTAAACCTCACCCGTTTAACCCGAGTTTAATGTCATTTAACTATGGTTATACCATCGTTTAATACATTAAAATTATATTTTCCATTCAAATTTTCACCTTTTCGCTTTAAATCGGTAAAAACATTGCAGAACCGTTTTTCCTCAAAATCATGTTGTTTAAACCCTAAGAAACTTTTCAGAGCCATTTTCAACCTACCAGTACCATTTTTCAATGCCCATTGCCCTGAATTTCCATTACAAAGTACTACATTGTCCTCTGCGAAGCCATTTTCAAAAAATTGAAGACTGAGCACCTCTGCAACGTCTTCAACCGAATTCCGCTGGTTCTCCAGGTACTTTTCTTCGAAGTTTCCCTCTGAGATTTCAAAATTCCTATCGATTTCAAATAATTACCAAATTTACTGCAAAAAATTGTCCATTTTTCAGGGGAAACTCTGTCAAAATTTCCCTGGAATCCCTAATTTCCCTTTCTCGCAGTTTTTTCCATACCCTGGTCCGTTTTTATATTGAAATCGATTTTAAATACACGTTATGAGCTTTAAATTCCTTGCTTTTCCTAAAAACCCTGCTCAGAAACCCCATTTCCAGTAGAAATTCGCCAAGAAACCCCTGTTTCTCGTAAAGGAACTTAGCAAACCGTTTAAGCTTGCTTCGTTCATTATTAAAAATGACCAAGAAACAGGTAACCCCCAAGAATGGAGGCCCAAAATCTCAAAAGAAGTCTTTTGCAAAGAATCCTCAGCTTATGTCCTTCAAAATTGACAAACCAACTCCTGCACTCACGGCTGATTCTACAGAAGTGGTCAGACCAATCCAGCCTCCAGTCATTTCTCCAGAGAACAACTCTTTAGTTGATCTGGACTATAGAATACTAGA
>JAXQQM020092999.1:0-102888 GCA_034641835.2 Pinus albicaulis
AACTCTATTTATAAAAGAATTTCCTTTTGTTGAACGTTGGAAAATGTATGAATTCACCATGTATTTTCTCCTTCTTTTCCTTTAAACATAACTCTTTTTATTCTAGAAAGGTGATTTATTATAGAATTATGATAGAATTGCAAAGACTTATGTTTATTGTAAAAAATAACTAAAAAATGCCATTTATTGTCAAAAACAGGAATCAAACGAGGTGAAAAACTATACCAGAGGCGAGGCTAAAGTAGGAGTAACTGTTGTTCCTCCAGTAATAGACCATATCCTGTCAAAGAGAAGAAAATCAGAACGCATTGCTAAGAGAAGGCAGGGAACAACACGGTTTCAGTTGAAGAAGATCAAGTGATAGCTAAAGAAAGAAAGGAAGCGAATCATTGTTCAAGTCTTATCTTGTTCCTTGTCTTGTCCATCGAAACTGTTATAAAGGGCAATTCCTTTAGAGATAGAAGGGGTCGGAATCATTGATTAAAACATTTCTCTTGTAATTCTTTACTTTATTGACTCTCGTGATCAGAGAGCAGTCGCTGTAAACACTTTTTATGTTTAATTAATACAAAGACATGTTTTAGTTCCATTTCTCAAGCTCTGAAGTAACCCAACAGTGTTTCACTGGTGCTAATGGCTCGGCCCTAGTGGAATCGATCTACTGTTTGTATTTCTATCCTTTAATTACTGTGGTGTGATTATTGTATGTGGTTTTATTACGTTTGCAAAGTTAATTAGTTGCTGTTGAATTGCTTATTGGTATTGCTGTGTTGCATCAACAAATTGCATTGTTGTTCTGTTGGATTGTTGTTCAATTCAATTACTGTTTAATAACATTGCTATCAACAGGGTTTGGTGTTTAATAGAATTTTCTATTTGATTTCTTTCAGTTCAGATATGTTGTTCAGACTCAGTAGTTAGTACCTACTGTTCAATTCCTTTAGTTACAATTCGCTGCTTATTTAAATTGTTATTCGATTACAAGTTGTTGTTCATTTCTAATTCATTAGTTTCCAGATTGCAGAAAGCTTGCTTTTAAAGAGTTCTTCCTAGTTTACTTTCAATAGCAGTTAGTTCAATTCCTACTTCCCTTTGATTTCTTGAAAGCAGTACTGTCAACTGTAGAGAACACTGGTTATTGCTTCCAAGTTCCCAGATTGATTGCCTTGTTCTACTTTGATTTCCATTACATCAATTTCTAGAGGAATGAGTTATTGCTACTGCATCCTTGATTGATGTTTTTAGAGTGAATAGTTGATTTTTAGAGTACTTGAGTTCATGTTATTGTAATTAGATTTTCTAATGTTCCAAATTTTTATGGAACATTAATTTTTGATAAGAGATGAATAAAATTGGTAGGGGACCCATTCTTTGCTTGTTTAGAGAATAAAAATCCTCTAAGTATGAAAGAGGATCATGTTGGAGTTGGATTTCACATGCCATGTGTGAAAAGGGGTTTTTGCATGAAGGCTTGGCCAAGGTTGACCAAGTCAAACTGCGTTGGCATGAGTTGGAAAGCACTATGTGGGACAACGTAGGAGGGAAGTTTCTAGAGAGAGGAAACCCTAATTCGAAGTAGGGTTCATGGAGGGAAGACTCATTGTTTAAAAGAGGAGCAAGGCAGCCATTGTGCACATCTTTGATCATTTCTACATTCAAATCTAGAGACTTGTTGCTGCCTCTTGCTGTTCAGCAGAGCTACAGTGCTTTCGGGCACGAGGAAGTCCTGTTTAGGAATTCCTCTCCTTATTGAGTAGCTCATGAAGGATTTCACTCCATTCTCCATATTCAAGCATTCAGGCCATAGCTTCAGTCATCTACATCAGCGCAATTTCTGTAGCAAATATTGTGTAGTGTTGTTGGGTGTTGCTGGGGAGGTTTCCACACACCATCTGGATCTAGTTTTTCAGTGGAGAGAGGTTACATCCATTGGGATATTAGAAATGGAGGTTTATGAGCAGATACCATCATATTTGGCATCAGGCCGGCCACATTCCATCATTGGCAGTGTAGTCCCTCTCTTAGACAGCGTTTTTCTGAGTGAATATTTGCTGTGAGGGATTAGCATATTTTGGAGGGGAAGCATTGGGTGAAAGGATCAGCCTTTCACTTCATATTTTCACTGGAGAAGGTCTCTTCATAAACAAAAACTATTTCAGCCTTCTCCATCCATTTCTAGCTCTTGAGTTGCAACAGCAGCTACTGCAACTTCGACATTTCTGTATTATAGCGTTTTTGTATAGATTTCATCCAATCCTCTTAAAGGATTGATGTTATGTATTTTCAGGGGTTGAGATCTTGCTCCCCCTTCTTATTTGAGCCTACATTGCTATATCATTGTATTTTCATCATTTATGCAATAGTTCCTCTCTATAACTACGCAGTCACGGCCTATGGCTTTATCTCTGCAGCTATGCATTTCATATTTACAAGTACAGGTTTCTTGAGGCTTCTAGTGCCTTTCTTGAGTGATCATTCCCTCAAGGATTTGTATTCTTATTAGCTGCTATGTATTAATGTGATAGCCATTAGATTCTATGGCATTATATGTGTTCATGAGTCACTGCTATTTCCATTTGATGTATTTGATTATTGATGTAACTGCAATGTTGGGGTTATCTTAAGAGATTCCCAATCTTGTTGTGTTCCCCTCTTGGGGATATTTTCCCTTGAAAATCAATCTATAGACAGAGTTTGCTAGTGGGCCAGGTAGCCCCTGGAGCTCATCCTTTGTTCAAAGGTGACAAATCTAGTAATGCCCCTGCAGTCTATCTCTGGAATAGATTTGCCTTGTCGATTGACAATGTTTCTGAAAAAGGAACATTACAGTGGTATCAGAGCATCGAAATGGCATAGCTTGTAAGTTCTATTTCAGAGGAGAATGATGAAGAATATGAGACTGATCTCATCTATTTTTGGTATAAAGAAGAGCCTCCCTGAGGAGGAGGAGAAGAAAAAGGGAGAAGAGGAAGGTCCATGCACTTCCTATTCTCTTGAAGGCCAGCATGGGAGATGCTTAAATTTCCAGATCTTAAGCAAGTACTTGGGTGACTATAAATTCCATTCTGTAGCATTCAGGAGAGCTACGGATTTCTCACAATATAGTCAGAAGATGGAGTAGATAAGGCCCTATGGAAAAGGAGAAATCAGAGGCAACAGTCTTCTACTGTCTACATTTGATGGGGTTACATCAGCTAGAGCTTGGGAGAAGAAGCTGGAGGCATTTTATTGCTGCATCTAGTGGCAGAGAAAGAAGCAATTGAAATGGCAGCGCTGAACATGGAGGATAAAACCTCTATTTGGTGGTTCAAACCCTTGGTCCATTCAAGGGTGAGTCTCTTGGAGACTTTGCTCAAGGGTTGATCCAAACCTTTGATGGAGAGGAAGCCATTCCACCATGGGAGGAGAATTGCACCAACACTACTACAGCTTTGGAGGAGCAGCCTTCTGCATCTATGGAGGAGGAAGCCATTGTAGCCACATAAGAAGGTCTCGAGATCCACCAAGGTATGAGTAAAGTTCCACTTTCTATTTCAGCAAATAATCTTAAGGATGGTGGAATTTCATATGAGGAGGTCCCAGGATCAAATCACATGGCCACTTTAGGTCCTCATGTTTGCACTACGTTGTGCAAAGGGTTCAAGGAGAAGAACCCTCATCCTCATACATCTTTGATGATTTTCATTCAGCCTTCAAGGTGGGAGTGTAAAATTTTGGAGGATGAAGTAAACCATGGCACCTCCATAGAGAATCATGAAGCAAATTGTAAAACTAGAGGAAGAGACAGCTGCTACATCATTAGAGGAACCAACAGCGCTGTTGAACATGGGTGGAGAGGAGACATCATCTCTATCGCATTTTGATATTCATAGATCCAACATAGTCATGGGAGAGAGGCCTTTCCTAAGAGGTCTCCAAGAAGTTGCATTTCAAACTCTCATGAAATGCAAGGAGCAAGAATTGGTTTGGGAGGATGGTAGCCCTCATCGGAGGAGTACCAAAATGATGGAGAAGAGTTGGCAGGATGTTTACATCATTGGGAAGCAAGGAGAAGGGATGAGATCTGAAGAGATCTGAAGGGATGTTTACATCAGATCTCATGCCTCAAGGAGGCCCTTATATATCTCTTGTTACTTCATGGATACTTGTTTCTACATGATAGCTTTTTTGTGAGTGTTCACCCCAAGGCTAGATTGCATATGTTGGAGGGACAGTTGGAGACTTGATTGCTGATATGGCATCCTTTTTCTTGAGGAGATAATCACATAAGGATGCTATAGGAGGAAAGGGTAGAAATAAACTCAGTTCATCCTTGCAATTTCTTAAGGGCAAGCAATATTTTGAGAGGGGAGGACTGTAATGTTCCAAATTTTTATGGAACATTAATTTTTGATAAGAGATGAATAAAATGGGTAGGGGACCCATTCTTTGCTTGATTAGAGAATAAAAATCCTCTAAGTATGAAATAGGATCATGTTGGAGCTGGATTTCACACCCAATGTGTGAAAAGGGGTTTTTGCATGAAGGCTTGGCCAAGGTTGACCAAGTCAAACTGCGTTGGCATGAGTTGGAAAGCACTATGTGGGACAACGTAGGAGGTAATTTTCTAGAGAGAGGAAACCATAATTCAAAGTAGGGTTCATGGAGGGAAGTCTCATTGTTTAAAAGAGGATCAAGGCAGCCATTGTGCACATCTTTGATCATTTCTACATTCAAGTCTAGAGACTTGTTGCTGCCTCTTGCTATTCAGCAGAGCTGCAGTGCCTTCGGGCACGAGGGAGTTCTGTTTAGGAATTCATTTCCTTCTTGAGTAGCTCATGAAGGATTGCACTTCATTCTCCATATTTAGGCATTCAGGCCATAGCTTCAATCATCTACGTCAGCGCAGTTTCTGTAGCAAAGATTGTGCAGTGTTGCTGGGGAGGTTTTCACACACCATCCGGAGCTAGTTTTTCAATGGAGAGAGGTTCCATCCATTGGGAGATCAGAAAAGGAGGTTTATGAGCAGATCCCATCGTCCTTGGCATCAGGCAAACCACATTCCATCATTGGCAGCGCAGTCCCTCTCTTAGACAGCGTTTTTCTGAGTGAATATTTGCTGTGAGGGATTAACAGATTTTGGAGGGGATGTCTTGGGTGAAAGGATCAGCCTTTCACTTTAGATTTTCACTGGAGAAGGGCTCTTCATCTACAACAAATATTTCAGCCTTCTCCATCCATTTCCAGCTCTTGAGTTGCAGCAGCTACTGCAACTCCGGCATTTCTGTATTATAGTGTTTTTGTATAGATTTCAGCCAATCCTCTTAAAGGATTGATGTTATGTATTTTCAGGGGTTGAGATCTTGCTCCCCCTTCTTATTTGAGCCTACATTGATATATCATTGTATTTTCATCATTTATGCAGTAGTTCCTCTCTATAACTATGCAGTCATGGCCTAGGGCTTTATCTCTGTAGCTATGCATTTCATATTTACACGTACAGGTTTCTTGAGGCTTCTAGTGCCTTGCTTGAGTGATCATTCCCTCAAGGATTTGTATTCTTATTTGCTGCTATGTATTAATGTGATGGCCATTGGATTCTCTGGCATTTTATGTGTTCATGAGTCACTGTTATTTCCATTTGATGTATTTGATTACTATTGTAACTGCAATGTTGGGGTTATCTTAAGAGATTCCCAATCTTGTTGTGTTCCCCTCTTGGGGATATTGTCCCTTGACAATCAATCTATAGACAGAGTCTACTAGTGGGCCAGGTAGCCTCTGGAGCTCATCCTTTTTTCAAAGGTGACAAATCCAGTAAATGCCCCTGCAGTCTATCTTTGGAATAGATTTGCCTTGTCAATTGACAATGTTTCTGAAAAAGGAACATTACAGATTTCTTTTCCAACATCTGTTTACTCTTGTATTCAGAATAATGTACTTCATCTCACACAGCACTGCTCTTAGCTCAAATTTCAGCCTCAAACAGAGTACACTCTTGAAACAAAAAGTCATTCCTGGATTGACAATTAATGTAGGATAAATAGGTGTTAAAAAGATACCTTTTATACCTCAACATTTTGGCGCCATTGCCGAGAAGAGTGTATGCTATTTAGAAGGAGTGATGCACATTTTACTTTTTTTTCTTACGAAGAATTGGGTATTAAATATGGAAGGTAAGAACCTATGCACTGAGCAAGGAACATACTTGCTCACAGCCCGCTTCACAGCAGAATTGGGTAAATTTCTGTCTTTAGGTAAGAATGAAGGCTTGCTTTTTTGAATGAATAGAAAAGCTAAACAAAAAAAAATTCCTCCTAAACCCAAAAAACCTAAGGGACCAGTGACCCTTAGGCAAACAACTTTCATTGACGAAATCCTTAAGAAAACTGAATTTCAGCCATCAGTAGGACCTAGGAAAGTTATTTCTAGACAACCTACTAGTTCCCTTCAGGCCACAGAGTCACCAGCTCTATCCTTTGCTGAGATACATAGCCAAACGGAAGAAATTGAGCAAGATTTCCAAGAAATTGTGAATTCTCGCTTAATTTCTCCACAAGAAGGGAACTCTAGTAATCTTCGCGAAGGAGAAGGGGAAGCAGGGGAAACAGAAGAACCAAATCTCTTTTTGAAGTAATCCAAACAGTGAGCATCCCAGATAAGGGAAGTGTTGTCAACATCATTCAAAACAAAGGACCTGAATCTCCTCAAATAGTAGGCCAGCATGGAACACTTATTCTGGATCAAGGGAGTGTTGTCAAGGTCATTCCTGTTCCTTCTAGTCAGCCTAGGAATTCCCTTGAGATCCCAAAAGGATATTGGCACATATTTGATCAAATGGCCCAGAACCAGAACCAGAACCAGAAAACACCTCAACAAACTTCCACACTGCAATATCCCATTGTGGAAACTACAATTAATGCACCTATGAAAGCCATTCCTCTTCAACATATTCCTACATTTCATGGTTTAACATCGGAAGATCCAGATGCATTTCTTTTTGAATTCGATGTGCTATGCAGGGGGTATGGCTATACCACCGATCCCCAAAAATTAAAATTATTTCCTTCCACATTAAAAGGATTAGCTTTATAATGGTTTATGGGATTAGGTGGAGGGGTTATAAATGATTGGGATCAGATGAAAGCTGTGTTTCTAAAGAAATATCAGGATTATTGCAGGTCCCAAGAACTAAAAGATGAAATATTTTAGATGACAACAAAACCCAATGAAACTTTGGAAGAATATGTGGAACGATTTCAATACAACCTCTAGATATCTCCTTATGCATCTTTACCCTTACCCGATAATGTGCTGAAAACTACATTAATTAGGGGGATGAAGGATCAATGGGTTGAAACATTAAATATTATGGGAAAATGTGATATATATCAGGAAATCTATGCTAACATTATTGATTTGTGTATCAGGAGTTCGAGAGGCAGCACAAGGCTAAAATCAGCAGAACGTGACATGATCAAAAGGGATAATAGGACCTCCAGTGAAGGTGTAACTCGTGCAGAGATTTGAAATCTGCTGGAATATTATAAAATAGATATTCTAGGGACTCTAACAATGCAGTTCGACACTATGCAAGCCAAAAAAAAGCAAGCAGAAACCAAACAAAACTTCGCAATATTTTTTCCTAAGTGCAGGAAGAAACACAACCACAAAGAGTGCCTGCTGAATATAATCAAAGTTTGTGCCATCTGCACAAAACATCACCCCACAAAAGGATTTCCCTCACTTCCAGGGTTAAAAGCAGTCTATAAAGAGGTAGAAGAAGAATCAGAAGTGGTATGCTTACTTAATCAGCGCTGACAATGGCAGCCACGACAATCAGGTATGCCAACTGATCCATTCTCTTCTTTTCAGCCTCCTCAATATAATGCTCAGCAATATAATGGAATGTGGAAAAATCAGCCACCCTTCCCCAATTGGTCACAACAGCCATTTCCTACATCATCATGGCCAAATCAAACAAACCAAACTAATTGGCCAAATTTTCCTTTTCGCCCACCATTTTGGCAAAACAATGCCTATCCAACATAATGGACCCCCTCCACTTCGCAGAGTCAAGCCTGGTAGTCAAACTGGAAAATACCTACAAATCAACCAGCTGGAACAATTCCCCTCTCTCAACCTACACTGCCAGCTCCCTATCCATTGCCACAAAACCCCCAGACCAATTTAAGACCACAACTCCCAGCCCAACCCAACCCAAACCCAAACAATAGGCCAGTTCAGTCTATCCAAATAATGGAACCACCAGAATTAGAAACTGAACTGAGGGAGTGTAATGACCTTCAATTGAGATCTGGGCGCATAGTAGAAACAGAGGGAGATAAAAATGTTCACACTGAAGATCCGTTACCTGTAGAACAAACATTGCAAAAAGAGAAGGTGGTTCAACAAAAAACTCAACATCAAACTCCACAACAAGTGACCACCTCTTCTCCACCATTCCCAGAATGATTAATCATACCTCGCCCAATAGAATATGCTGACTTTGATCTTCTAGGAGAATTAAAAAATTTGTGTATAAAAATCCCTCTCCTCCAAGCTATCCAAGAAATTCCTATTTATGCAAAAACCATTAAGGAATTGTGTATAAAGAAGCCAAAGAGGAGAACAACAACTAACCCAATTGTCCAAGTAGTCAGTACTCTATCTGACTTGTTATCAAGAATGGAAACACCTATAAAATATGAAGACCCAGGCAATCCTATAGTGACAGTGCAAATCAATGGGCAATCATTTCCAAATGCCTTAGTTGATTTGGGAGCTGCAATTAATATCCTAACAACCACCACTTGTCAAAAACTTGGAATTACATTGTTAGATCCAACAACAACCTTACTAGAATTGGCTGACTGATCGGTAGTCAAACCAGAAGGAACACTACAAGATGTAATGGTATCTGTAGATTCCTGGGAGTACCCTGCTGACTTCTTGGTTATCAACTAAAAGAACCGGCTAGAGGGACACCCGCTAATCTTAGGTAGACCTTGGTTGGCAATTGCCGATGCTTATATTGGCTGCCGACAAGGCAACATGACAATAACAAGGGGAAACTATGTCAAGAATTTAGCCTTATATCCCTCTGCCCAACCAAGCCTATCAATAATCAAAACAAGGAAACAACCTGTATCATATCTTATGGAAAATATGAGATCACCACTAACCATAGAAGATGCCCTCGATTTTAAAGATCAAACAGAGGATGATATCATTAATATTTTTATTAACAAACCACAAATCAGATCCCATCTACAATGTCACATGATCAAGGCAGCATTTGATAATAAATAAGAAGAAGATATCCTGAAAGACATTCCTGATCAAATAATACCCACTACTTCTGTGTACAATAGTAAGATTGTTGAAATTGAACCAGGAAAAACTTTAAACATTAACAAAAATCTGACTGCTGAACAAGAAAATAAGTTGGTCCAATTACTAAGAAAATATAAGGGAGCCTTTGCATGGGATTATCCATACATGAAGGGAATTGACCCCCGGTTATGTACACACCACATCTATACCGAAAAAGATGTGAGACCCATTCGCCAACCCCAACGAAGACTAAACCCTCACCTTAAAGATATTGTGAAAGCTGAATTACAAAAGCTGTTGGATGTTAATTTCATTTACCCAATATCTAATAGCAAGTGGGTCTCCCCATTAGTAGTGGTACCAAAGAAGAACGGAAAGTGGAGAATATGCGTAGATTATCGATAACTCAACAAATCAACCCAAAAAGACCACTTTCCCCTTCCCTTTATTGACCAGGTATTAGACACATTGACAAGAAAGAAATTCTTTTCTTTCTTGGATGGCTTCAGTGGATACAATAAAATTTAGATTGCCCCTGAAGACCAAGACAAAACTACTTTTACCTGTCCTTGGGGGAAATTTTCCTATTGAGTCTTACCCTTTGGCCTATGCAATGCCCCTGCTACATTTCAGAGAGCCATTCTCAACATCTTTTCAGATTTAATAAATGAAGGGCTCGAAGTGTATATGGATGACTTCACACCTTACGGAGATGATTTTGAGCCAGCATTAGAAAACTGCACCAGTGGAATTCTTAGGACATTATATTTCAGCAGTTGGAATTCAGGTGGATCCAGCCAAAATTCAGATAATTTTGTTAATACCTACTCCTACCACACAAACAGAGGTACGTAGCTTTCTCGGATTTTCTGGTTATTATAGAAGATTTATAGAACATTATTCTCAAATAGCTGCACCTTTATATGCACTAATAGGATATGTTGATTTCATTTGGACAAATAAATCTGACCATGCTTTCGAGGATCTGAAAAAGCTTGTATCAACAGCCCCAGTGCTGAAGGGCCCAAATTGGGATTTTCCATTCCAAATTTCATCTGATGCCTCAGACACAGCCATTGGAGCAGTGCTTGGGCAGGAAGAGGATAAGAAACCATATGCAATCTATTGTATTAGCAAAAATCTATCTCCTACTGAATTAAATTATACTGTGACTGAGAAGGAATTTTTAGTTGTAGTTCATGCTGTAAATAAGTTTAGACATTATATAATTGGGTATCCTGTAGTTTTATATACTGATCACTCTGCCATTAATTTTTTATCAAATAAACCTGTTACAAATGGAAGAGTGACAAGATGGTTGATTTTATTGTAGGAATTCGATATCACAATTAAAGATCGACCTGGAAAAGAGAACCTTGTAGCTGATTTCGTGTTATGAATGTGAAAGCCAAAAAATGCAGTAGCAGTCAAAGATCACTTCCCGAATGAAAATTTGTACGTTGTTACTATTAGAACCCCATGGTATGATGATATAGAAAATTACTTAGCAATATGTAAATTACCAAAACATCTAACACCTAATGAATGAAAACAGATAATACAGCGTAGTACTCGATTCTCTTGGATTGGGGGCTACCTGTTTCATACAGGGTCAGATATGAAAATCAGGAGATGCGTCCGAGAGGACGAAGTATTTGATATTCTGAAAGTATGCCATGACGGGCCATGTGGCGGACATTTTGCAGATCATAGAACTACCCACAAGGTTTTATAGACAGGCTACTATTGGCGTAGAATTTTTAAAGATGCTAAAAATTTGTGCAGGCCTGTGATAGCTTCCAAAGGGCGGGTCGCCCTGGATAGTTCGACGAAATTCCTTTGAACCCAAAATTAGTAATTGAATCATTTGAACACTGGGCGCTCGATTTTGTTGGTCCCATTAACCCCCCATCGAACCAAAGAACATACATCCTAGTTACAACCGAGTATGTCACTAAATGGGTTGAAGTAGAGGCACTTTCAAAAGCTACAGAAGACTCTGTCATACAATTTATTTTCAAAATATTGTGCATTACGGCCTCCCAAGGGACATAATTACAGATGGAGGACCACAGTTTGTAGGTAATAAACTCGTTAAAACTTTAGATAATTACCACATTCAACACAAAATCACAACTCCATACCACCTGTTGTACATATTTACTCCTGCATGTAAATTTTCAGTCTGCCACCTTTTTCAAATTTCTTTCAGATCTCTGCCATGGCTTAAGATCCTGATGCTTCCGCTTGATTTTACCATCTTCGCCCAAAAATGCATTATCCGAAGGTTAAAAACCCGCTATTAAAATTATATAGAGCGGAATCCCCAAGGCCTTAGCCCCTTTTCCTATCGTCACCATGTGACCCGAGCCCGAAAACCACAAGCTAAAAGGAAGAGGAGCTTATTGTCTTATATTTCGGGCGCAATTGTAATCGTTGGATTCGAAGCAAATCAACAAAGCGGAGATGGTTTTGTATGGTGGCCCCCGCATCCGTATCTAACTACAGAAACCGACTGTATTGTTCCGCACCGCTTCCACCGGGCCGGCGGTATTTACCATAGAGGCAGCGATTCCACTAAGAACGTGCCACGTGTCCCTGAGTACGGTTTCCAAAACCGTTTTCCCCGCACGTTAAAGGTTGTACAAAGATTGGGTAGCGGAACTCCCCCGCGCCGTTGGATCTGGCGATGTCAATCTAATGGCGGATATCCTCCAGAGTTGCTCGCCCTTTAACCCCTGTCCGCCGTGTTCCGTGGCCCACCACCACACTGCTCCCATTGGCTCCCAGCCGTTGATCTGTGTTCGTAATTTGACGGCCCAGAAATCAGTCTCCCTGTCCGTTGACTCCACTGCCACGTCAGTCCCCCCACTTGTCCATCGTACACCCATGTGTCCCAGTCTCGTGCATCCGTAATACTCCTCCCCGCCATATGTATATATATATGTGTTTATATGTGTTTTTATTTGCATTCATCGTTCTTCAGTCACCACTTCCAAACTATGTTACGTAGAAAATCCACATTTCTTCTATTTTCCAAAGCCCTCATTGTGTTTTCTTCGCCACCCTTCGTGTCCTCGTCATCTGTTCATGTCTGCGACGTCATTACCATCTCCACCTCCATGCTCCTTGCCTCCGAGTCTGGTTTTTTTGATATATCTGTGGGTTTTTCAGGTTTCAAGATAACAAGAAGGCGCTTTAAATTGTTGCCTCTGTTGCAGAGGTTGAGAGCATGTCAAAGGACGACATTCTGCTGGCGAAATTTAAAGAAGAAGTTGAGGGTAGGTGTGTGTGAAATGACCATCATTAAAGAAAACAAAGATATGAATATACATAACCCTCCGGATAAAATCAAGGGATGCTCCACCCTGCATTAAAGGTCCAGGATTTAAATTCAAAGCTTAAGGGCCGAGAGTACAGTACAAAATCGCAGGATATCTCAGGGTTTATGCAGCAGCAGATTTTCCCTCTTTCAGTAAGAGGCAGAACATTGTATATTTTATTATTTGTGTCATGTTTATAAGGAGATTTTCATCTCCCAGCATTTATTTCTAGAGAAAGATTGTAAAGTACAATCATTTATAGTTAGTCATTCATAGAGTGGGCGCGAATGTTTTTCGCCATTTTATTCAAATTGAGTGATTAAATGTGCTCCATCTACCTCCTTCTCTAGAATTCTCTATCTTTTATATAAAGGCCCGAAAAGAAGACATGGCAATGGTTCCAGATTTCTATCAGCAAACTGTGCAGTGAAAAGGCTTTTGTATACATTTTCTAATATTTCTGTATGAAGGTTCAGAGCCCGTAGGGTCTTAGTGAGGAGGAGTTATAACTGTAATGAGGATTCTGGTCTTTGGTATCTCACATTATGTAGTTTCTCTTATGTGTTAATACAATATCTCATTTCATGCTATTTATCTTCTTGTATCATGTTCTAGAATGCGAGTGGCTCACTAGTTTGCAGTAAGGATTCATCCTTGTTGGTGCCCTTCTGGAATTAGTCAAGCGCTTTAAATAGGCCTAGTCATGATATACTGTTCCATGTTCATCTCTTCCATATTTTCTGCTATATTAGTTACTTGAGGAGGGTGCTTTTAAAACGCCAGTGTCATATAAGGATTCATAAATTAATATGCCCTTATGTGGTTCTGTTGTGTATCTGGGTATCAGTCTCATGTTAACTAATATCTTCTTTATGTTTCCTCACTGCACTCACTTCCTGATATTTGATTTCTATGATATATTATTTGAACTGGCCCTCTTTACAGTAAGTTGTCTCTTAACTGTCTGATGCCTTTGTATTGGAGTTTTACATGATGTCCCTACACTATTCTTATCTTTGTGTCAGCTTCTGAGAGAGTTTGGTCCCATTCAAAACTTATTTCCTTGTTTTACAAGAGATAGTAAGTGAGCTTTTGGATTGACAACCCAAGCTATATGAAGAGCTCCTTGCTATATTAAGATGTCCTAGGCACTGGTCTATGGCAACTCTAGACTGTCTCTAGGGGGTGACAAAATTGTCCACAACATCTTTCTGGCGCCGTTGCCGGGGACGAATTCAAGAATATCAGTTTCCCTGGGCCTCGACAAATTGTTTTCACTCTCTAATCAGGTGAGCACAGAGAGTTGAAGAGTTGCATATCTCTCACCTTGGCGACTCCACTGGTCTTTATTTGATAAATTTTATTGGTAGTCCTGGCTTCTCGAAAGCCACATTTGAGGTCAGATACATCTCAGTCGAAAACACCTTACGTGTCTGACCCAGAGAAGATCATTCATAAAAGATTTTGGAAGGAGAGGAAGTCAGTTCGTGCTGAACACCCTGAATATTCCATTGAAGATTATCCGCCCTCTTCTTCTCAAGAAATCAGAACAGAAAATCCCGAGTTTTACTCAGAAACTCCACGTAGAGGAAGTGTCCGGATTGAAGAAGATTCTCATCCTACTCTCGAGGCTGAGGAAATTAAAGAAGTCAAAGAAGTAGCTGCCATTAACCGTGAATTATTCCCAGCTACGCCTCAGTCCTCCATATCATATATCCCCATTGTTATTCATACTCCACTTCCTCCTTCTCCTCTCCCTTCATTCGTATCTCAGACTATTGTACAACCCCCACCTCCCCCAATGGCTAATGTTCCTGCATTTCTCTTGAAAAAATATGCCCCACTCGCCTTACCTCAAGTACTTAATGATATGCCACAGGATTATCTAAAGATTCTGCCAAGATTTAATGGTGAAAATGAAGTTGATGCTCAGAAACATCTTGAGACTTTCTGCTCTTTTGCAGAAAACTTAAATGTTGAACATTTGGATGTGGTCTTGAGATTGTTTGTGCAGTCTTTGGAAGGGGAAGCTAGAAAATGGTTCAAGACATTGGGAAATCGTTCAGTGACTACCTGGGACTAGATGGAGAATGTTTTTCTCAGAAAGTGGGGAGAAAAGAAAGATCACGGTCAATGTCTTACTGAGTTTAATACTATGAAGAATAAACAGAACGAAGGGATATCAGAGTTTATCAAAAGATTCAACAAGTTATATTTGAGCCTGCCTCCTGAAATGAAGCCCCATGAAGCTGCTGCAAAGATAATTTTTATAGTAGCCTTTGATTTTGACTTTGGATTCTCCTTGAGAGAAAGAAAACCTGCCACTTTAGATGATGCACAGTCAGATGCTCTGGAATTGGAAGCAAACTTTGCCGCCACTGGGAAGTTAAAAGGAAACATTGAATAAGATACTAGGAGAAGAGGCAAAGAAGAGGTTTCCACCTCTAATCAGGAAAAAGATTCAGATAAAATGGATGAAATAAGCAAAATGATAAAGAATATGGTCAAGCTTGAACTGGAAGCTAAAAGTGTAGCTCCCAAGAACTATTACAATGCTCCAAACAGAGGATACAATCCTCAGTATAGGAGGCCACCATTGCAGATATTGCCGAGAGAAGCAAAGGAACAAAAATACCAGGTACCTCATCCCTTGTACCTGGAAGGACCAGCAGATGACTCCACTGGAGATGCAACTTATGGATTAGAAGATTCAAATATGGCTTTTTCAAATAATGATGATATGGAATGCCCATTGCAAGATGAAGAAGAAGAAGCAGAGATTGACCATTATTGTAAACAATTTGCTGATTTCATGGAAGCACAGTTCAATGTAAAATATGATCTCAGATCTTCAAGGAAGAGGACCAGAACTCAAGACCAAGAAGAGGAGCCACCTCAGAAAGAAACATCTGCTCAAAAAGAATCAGCAACAAAGAAGAACATAGAAAAAGGTAAGAATCCTCTAAATTCTCCTTTGCAGCCCAATGATCAGATTCCTTCTTCTTCAAAAATAGTCAGTCCTCCTAATGCTGAGCCAGTGTCAAAAGAAATTAAATCTCCAACTGAAAATAAAGAGTCAAAATAAGTAGTGATAGAAAAGCCCCCATCTGCTTTCAATTTGCAAAAAGAACTTGAGAAGATTAAGATTCCTGTCCTCCTGACTGAACTGTTAAAGCAGCCTGTATACCAGTCTCAAGTCACTTCCTTTATGCTTCCTCCTGAAATACCTATTGCACCTGATAGTTTAAACCTTCAAGAAGAAAGACCCATGGTAGTCTTTGGCCCACATGTCGAGGAGATAGACCCTTCTACTCCTTTTTACGTGTCTCTAGTTATACATGACCTACTGTTGCACACTTGTATGTTAGATTCTGGGGCTTCCCATAATCTTATGCCTTTTTCTGTCATGGAGCAACTAGGACTACAAATTACAAGACCATACAAAGACTTATATTCATTTGATTATAAAAGAGTTAAATGCCTGGGAATGATTAAAGATTTAGTGGTCAATTTGGCTCAAATCCCAGCAAAGAGTGTGGTCATGGACATTGTGGTTGTTGATATCCCAGCCCGCTTTGGCATGCTGCTATCAAGGTCCTGGGGTACAAATATTGGGGGATCAATTAAATTGGATTTAACATATGCTACTGTACCAGTCTTTGGAGGTCAGGAAAGGAGGTTGTGCAGGGAGAATAGATTTGTTAAAATGGTAACTAAGGCTGACTGCTCAGAAAATTCTCCAGTTTATAACAAAGAGGGAGACTTCTCATGTTTGATGTTAGAAGAAAATCAAAATTGTGCTCATGAGCCCCTTTTTGGTCAAATCCAAGCTGAGCAGCCTAAAGAAGATCAGGAATCAGGAATTTGGACTTTGCATTTTGATGGAGAAAACTCAAGAGAAGGCAATGGAGCTGGGGTATTGTTGATCTCTCCTATATGAAAATGGGTGCCACTGTCTTTTAAATTGGAGTATGAGGCTACAAAAAATGTAGCCAAATATGAAGCACTATTATTGGGGTTACAGACAGCCAGAAACATGGGCATCAAATGTTTAAAAGTCTTGGGAGACTCTGAGCTGGTAGTAAGGAAGATCAAAAATGAATGTCAAACTAAGCACCCTCGGCTCAGAGCATATAGAAACAAAGTATGGGACATGATAGAAAATTTCTTCTCAGCATTTAACATACAATTCATGCCTAGGGAGCAAAATAGAATAACAGATTCTCTTGCTGTAGCAGCCAGTACATTCCGTCCTCCTCAAAATCCACTCTTAAGATATGAAGTGGAGGTACGGTACAGACCATCCATTCCAGATAATATAAAGCATTGGCAGGTATTTGAAGATGATGAACAGATGAAGATATTCATGGAGACAGTGGGAGAATTCTCCAATATGGAGATTGATGATAATGAGGAGGAAGAAGTTGGAAATATTGCAGAAAACAAATGAGAAGAAAGAATAGTAGATAACAGAGTGCTGCAACTAAAAGGAAATGTTATACCTAGAGGGTTGGTGCCTCTAGAAAGATTATTTAACAAAGATGACATTCCATTGCAGCCAAACAAGGTGACAAAAGAAGATCAAATAGAAGATTTGAATCTGGGTACTTGTGCTGATCCCAAAATTGTCAAATTATCTAAAAGGGTCCCAGAGGAATATAAAGAAAAATATTTGAAGTTGTTTCAATCTTATAAATATGTATTTTCTTGGTCCTATCAGGACCTAAAAACCTTTGATGTTAATATAATGCAGCATAAAATACCTTTGAGGGAAGATGCAAAGCCTTACAAGCAGAAGCTCAGGCAGATAAACCCTCTGCTGCTTCCCTCTATTGAAAAAGAAGTCAAGAAGCTGCTGAAATCCAAAATAATTGTGCCATTGAGATACTCAGAATGGATAGCCAATCTTGTCCCTGTTTGAAAGAAGAATGGAGAAATAAGGCTGTGTGTGGATTTCAGGAATTTGAATAGAGCATCTCTAAAGGATAATTATCCACTGCCTAAAATGGACCACATTCTGCAAAAAGTAGTGGGAGCATCCATAATGTCAATGATGGATGGATTTTCTGGTTATAATCAGGTAGCTGTATTTCCAGAAGACCAGAAGAAAACTGCATTTACTACACCATGGGGAACATTTATGTATGCCATGATGCCATTTGGATTAATTAATGCAGTGGCTAATTTTCAGAGGGCAATGAACATAGCCTTTGTTGGAGAACAGGACAAGTTTTTGGTGGTATACCTTGATGATATCACAGTGTTTTCAAAGAATGATGATGAGCATATTGAACATTTAAGAAGAACTTTTGAAAAATGTAGAAGGTACGGCCTTTCTCTCAATCCTCAAAAATATTTGTTTGCATTAGATGAGGGAAAACTCTTAGGGCACATTGTAACTAAAGATGGTGTGAGAATAGACCCTAAGAGAGTAGAAGTAATAAACAGTATTCCTTTACCGAGGAATAAGAAGGAAGTACAGGTTTTTTTAGGCCGAATCAATTTTTTGAGAAGGTTTATTCCTAACTATGCTGAGATAGTTAGGCATATAACTGATATGTTGAAAAAGGAGAATGAAGTAAAATGGTCCCAGGAGTCTAGAGATGCATTCACAAGGATAAAACAGGCATTTGCTGAAGCTCCTGTGCTAGCTGGGCAAGATTACAGAAATCCTTTTATGATCTTTTCATTTGCTTCACCTCACACAATTGCTGGAGTATTATTACAGAAAAATGAAGAGGGATATGAACAGCCTATAGATTTATTCAGTCAAGTGCTTTATGATGCTGAATTGAAATATAATATATTGGAGAAGCAGGAATATGCCCTGGTAAAGTCCCTTAAAGATTTTAGAGTGTATGTTTTTCAATCTCACGTTACTGCATATGTTCCCACAGCAGCTGTCAAAGACATTCTTGTTCAGGGAGATAGCGAAGGTAGAAGAGGAAGATGGATTGCAAAAATACAGGAGTATGATTTGGACATAAGGCCTACTAAGTTGATTAAAGGACAGGGACTTGCTAAGATGTTATCTAAATCAAATCATCAAGCTTTGGGCATTAATTTATCCATGATAGCAAATGAAGAATCTGAAAAAGGAGAAGAGAAGCAAGGACTGGAGATGGCCACTCAAAAGATACATGTGAAATATCTAACTAGTCCTTGGTACAAAGAAATCGTACAATATCTTTTAACACTTAGATGTCCTCCGAGTTGTGATAAGATAAAATACAGAGCTGTAAGAATGAAATCTCAGAAATACATGATTGCCAATGGACAACTATATTGGAGAGACCCTTCAGGTATATTACTGTTATGCCTCACAGAAAATGAAGTGGAGAATATATTGACAGAATTTCATGAGGGAATATGTGGAGGACATTACAGCTGGAGGGCAACAACTCATAAAGTCCTGAAGGCTAGTTTTTACTGGCCAAAATTGTATACAGATACTTTTTCTTGGGTTAGAGCATGTGACAAGTGCCAAAGATTTGCAGAAAGACAGAAATTAGCAGCTTTGCCCTTGATTCCTATTCATGTAAATGAACCATTTCAGAAATGGGGATTAGATTTTATAGGAGAGATACATCCCCCATCAAGTGGCCAATATAAATGGATACTAACAGCCACAGATTATTTCACGAAATGGGTGGAAGCCATACCTACAAGAAATGCTACAGATGTTGTGATAATGAAGTTTATGGAGGAAAATATCATATCTAGGTTTGGCTGTCCTGCTAGAATTGTAACTGATAATGCACAAGCCTTTAAATCTGCTAGGTTTGTAAGTTTTTGCCGAAGGTATAACATCATCCTGACTCACTCCACAGCATACTATCCACAGGTAAATGGCTTGGCAGAGTCTTCTAATAAAACCCTGGTGAGAGCCCTGAAGAAAACAATCAGTGAAAATCAGAAAAACTGGGACTCTCAATTAAAGTTTGCTCTATGGGCGAATAGGATAACCAACAAAAGAGAAATAGGGAAATCTCCCTATGAGCTGGTATATGGAAGAGCAGTTGTGTTTCCTGTGCAATTGGCGTTGCCAGTGGCACGCTTCATGCAAGAAAACCAGGAAGAACCAGATGACATGGTCCGAAGAATTAATCAATTGGTTGAATTAGAGGAAACACGGAACCAAGTAAATCAGAGATTGATAGAATATCAGGAGAAAATGAAGAATGTCTTTGATCAGCATGCAAAGGATAGAAAGTTTCAAGTTGGAGACCTGGTTCTTAGATGGGATGTTCGCAGAGCAGAGAAGGGCAAGCATGCTAAATTTGATCCGCTGTGGTTTGGCCCATTCAAAATCGTGAGTCAAGGGCGAAATAATACTTTCATGTTAGAAAACCTACAGGGTGATCTGCTGGACGCCCCGGTGAATGGCCAATTCCTCAAGCCATACTTCCAATTCTGATCCAGGCAGGGGTGCCCGATTGTATTATATTGTATATAAGTTATTTTAGTTTTTATTTTCATAAAGAGAGAGCGCTGACGATTACCTGAGGCAGAAACGCAGTGGAATGGGAAAAACAGAATGAGATATTCAGTGGTCTGCGTGTTCTCGACATGCCCGATGACGAACATGTCGTCCCCAGATGGAGCCGATGTTGTACATATTTACTCCTGCATGTAAATTTTTGGTCTGCCACCTTTTTCAAATTTCTTTCAGATCTTTTCCGTGGCTTAAGATCCTAATGCTCCCGCTTGATTTTACCATCTTCGCCCAAAAATGCATTATCCGAAGGTTAAAAACCCGCTATTAAAATTATATTGAGCCGAAGCCCCAGGGCCTTAGCCCCTTTTCCTATCGTCACCATGTGACCCGAGCCTGAAAACCACAAGCTAAAAGGAAGAGGAGCTTATTGTCTTATATTTCGAGCGCAATCATAATCATTGGATTCGAAGCAAATCAACGAAGCGGAGATCGTTTTGTATGGTGGCCCCCGCGTCCGTATCTAACTGCAGAAACCAGCTGTATTGTTCCGCACCGCTTCCACCGGGCCGGCGGTATTTACCATAGAGGCAGTGATTCCACTAAGAACATGCCGCGTGTCCCTGAGTACGGTTTCCAAAACCGTTTTCCCCGCGCGTTAAGGGTTGTACAAAGATCGGGCACTGGAACTCCCCCGCGCCGTTGGATCTAGCGATGTCAATCCAACGACGGATATCCTCCAGAGTTGCTCGCCCTTTAACCCCTGTCCTCCGTGTTCCGGGGCCCACCACCGCACTGCTCCCATTGGCTCCCAGCCGTTGATCTGTGTTCATAATCTGACGGCCCAGAAATCAGTCTCCCTGTCCGTTGACTCCACTGCCACGTCAGTCCCCCCACTTGTCCATCATACACCCATGTGTCCCAGTCTCATGCATCCGTAATAATCCTCCCCGCCATATGTATATATATATATGTGTTTATATGTGTTTTTATTTGCATTCATCGTTCTTCAGTCACCACTTCCAAACTGTGTTACGTAGAAAATCCACATTTCTTCTATTTTCCAAAGCCCTCATTGTGTTTTCTCCGCCACCCTTCGTGTCCTCGTCATCTGTTCATGTCCGCGACGTCATTACCATCTCCACCTCCATGCTCCTTGCCTCTGAGTCTGGTTTTTCTGATATATCTGTGGGTTTTGCAGGTTTCAAGATAACAAGAAGGCGCTTTAAATTGTTGCCTCTGTTGCAGAGGTTGAGAGCATGTCAAAGGACGACATTCTGTTGGCGAAATTTAAAGAAGAAGCTGAGGGTAGGTGTGTGTGAAATGACCATCATTAAAGAAAACAAAGATATGAATCTACATAACCCTCCGGAGAAAATCAAGGGACGCTCCACCCTGCATTAAAGGTCCAGGATTTAAATTCAAAGCTTAAGGGCCAAGAGTATAGTACAAAATCGCAGGATATCTCAGGGTTTATGCAGCAGCAGATTTTCCCTCTTTCAGTAAGAGGCAGAACATTGTATATTTTATTATTTGTGTCATGTTTATAAGGAGATTTTCATCTCCCAACATTTATTTCTAGAGACAGATTGTAAAGTACAGTCATTTATAGTTAGTCATTCATAGAGTGGGCACGAATTTTTTCCGCCATTTTATTCAAATTGAGTCATTAAATGTGCTCCATCTACCTCCTTCTCTAGAATTCTCTATCTTTTCTATAAAGGCCCGAAAAGAAGACATGGCAATGGTTCCAGATTTCTATCATCAAACTGTGCAGTGGAAAGGCTTTTGTATACATTTTGTAATATTTCTGTATGAAGGTTCAGAGCCCGTAGGGTCTCAGTGAGGAGGAGTTATAAGTGTAATGAGGATTCTGGTCTTTGGTATCTCATAGTATGTAATTTCTCTTATGCGTTAATACAATATCTCATTTCATGCTATTTATCTTCTTGTATCATGTTCTAGAATGCGAGTGGCTCACTAGTTTGCAGTAAGGATTCATCCTTGTTGGTGCCCTTTCTGGAATTAGTCAAGCGCTTTAAATAGGCCTAGTCATGATATAATGTTCCATGTTCATCTCTTCCATATTTTCTGCTATATTAGTTACTTGAGGAGGGTGCTTTTAAAACACCATTGTCATATAAGGATTCATAAATTAATATGCCCTTATGTGGTTCTGTTGTGTATCTAGGTATCAGTCTCATGTTAACTAATATCTTCTCTATGTTTCCTCACTGCACTCACTTCCTGATATGTGATTTCTGTGATATATTATTTTAATTGGCCCTCTTTACAGTAAGCTGTCTCTTAACTATCTGATGCCTTTGTATTGGAGTTTTACATGATGTCCCTACACTATTCTTATCTTTGTGTCAGCTTCTGAGAGAGTTTGGTCCCATTCAAAACTTATTTCCTTGTTTTACAAGAGATAGTAAGTGAGCTTTTCGATTGACAACCCAAGCTATATGAAGAGCTCCTTACTATATTAAGATGTCCTAGGCACTGGTCTATGGCAACTCTAGACTGTCTCTAGGGGGTGACAAAATTTTCCACAACACCACCCACAGGCAAACGGCCAGGTAGGGAGCACGAATAAAGTGATCGAATCTATACTTACAAAAACAGTTTCCTCACACAGACGTGACTGGGCTTACAGATTGCCAGAAGCCTTGTGGGTGTATTGAACAGCATGGAGAGGTACCACGGGGTATTCACCATATCAGTTGGTATTTGGAAAAGAGCCCATATTTCTAATAGAGTTTGAAATTCAGACATTAAGAACAGCCCGTGAGGTGGGTTTAGACTTAAATGAAGCCCAGGTCAGAAGATTATAGCAAATCAATGAGTTGGATGAAATTAGGCACTCTGCTCTTCAGCACACTGCATTAATTCAAAAACAGAGAGCAAAATGGCACGATGCCCTCATCAAAGAGAAAATCTTCCACGAAGGAGATTGGGCACTCCTATATGATTCCAGGTTTCAAGATTTCCCAGGGAAACTCTAGACACGATGGCTTGGACCTTACGAGATACAAAATGTGCATGATAATGGCACCATCACATTAACCACCATTGATCGATCTGGGCATTCCTTCAAAGTAAACGGTCATCGAGTGCGACTTTACCATAAACTGCTTAATCGAGAATCCTTTTACCAACAATTACAGGAAGATTCCACCATGCAGATTCTTGCTGAGGGAGAATACTCCTCTTGAACACCCATTCTCTGAATCATTTCTTTATTTTGAAATTTGTACATAATGTTTATTTTCTTTATTTTTCTTGTTTTTGTGTGTGGAATTTATTTCTTAAGTTGTTCCTTTCTAAGGAACAGTAGCAGTTTCTTTTAAGAAACAACGTGTTTGAGTGTTTCTTTTTGCTGTTCCTTTCAAAAGGAACAACAATTTCTTTCTGCGTTTTTGTTGTTCCTTTCAAAAGGAACAACATTTTTATTGTGAATGTTTTTGCTGTTCCTTTCCAAAGGAACAATATTTTTTAGCCACGCGTTGTTGATGTTCCTTTCCAGAGGAACAACAGTTTTTCGCCTGTTTTTTTTGTTGTTCCTTTCCAAAGGAACATCATTTTTGCAGATTGTTTTTGCTATTCATTTGGAAAGGAACATCACTTTTTGAGTATTTATTTTTCTTGATTTTGAACATCATTTTGAGGATTTTTATGAATTCTTCATGACTCTCTTGATGGAAAACACAAAACTTATGTATGATACACAAATTAGAAATTACTAAAATTAGCAAATCAAGAGAAATTGTTATTTTTAAGAAATAGTTTTGCAATGATAAGGAAAAGGAAAGGACACAACCATTTATATTGTTTTGTTGTCCTTATTCTCATTTAAATTAATATGATCAGGTATTTTTATCATGCTGGTTCTTCCCTAAACTATCTCTCTTTGATCTTTATTTATTAAATAAGAATAAAGGCATATCTTTTTCCATTGAGATGTCCAAACTTCTTCCACCATCCCTACTCTTAAGGAGTGTTGAGACATCCTCTATATATAAGTAGGGAAGTGCTATATATGAAAAAAAGGATAAAAGAAAAACAATTATGTAATTATTAACAATTCTATGATATGGCAGACGGAGGATAAGGGGTCTCATCAACAGCCATCCTACCATAATCATAAGGGAGTAGTGAAGTGGCATTCCCATTATGGCCACCACACCAGGGATATGGTCCAATGGACAACTCAGAAAAAAAAAAAAAATTTCTATGGAACAGGAGGTCTCATCACGAGCCGACCTGTCCACCTTTCACTTCTTCTTGGTGAATGGCATTGTGGTTCAACTGGTTTCCAAGCCAGAACAGTGGTCTCCATCATGACATTACAAAGCACTTCCCTAACCATAAATAAATAATAATGGTTCCAAGGGTGAAAAAGAAACTTTTTCAAGGTTATAGACACCTATGGGCAACAGAGCTCTGCTGATGGTATTGGAGTCACACTTTTCAAATCAATAGTAAGGATGAACCTTTTTCTTATATCTTTACACAAGATCAAATGAGAGGATACCTTTAAACCCTTTGTTTTGAACCTATTATACATGAAAATTATTCATAACCCGATCATAATAGTTTATGAGAGAAATGATCGCATAATTACTTGTTTTTACATCATCTGTCCCTTCCATTATCTTCGAATCATTGTATGAACGTTTCCATATCTATTCACAATTTAATATTATGCATTGATTTTAGTAATCTAATAATTTTTTATCATATCATAAGTGTGTATGTTGTTCAAATGATGTACGACTGTTGCACAGTCCTTTACTCTCTTATTTTACTGTCGAGGACGACCTATCATCCTTCAGGGTGGCACGGATGCCTTTTAATGTCTGCATGCGGGTTAAATGCCTATATTCTTAGTAATAGTGAAGGCTTAATGGTATTATTATGATATTCACTAAATACTGTGTTATTTTGTTCCATTTCAAGGAATTAACAGTGTGCAAGTAAAATGGGAGGACGACCAATTCGCAGTGAGCCGCAGGTGCTGGTTGTTTCAAGTGTTGTACGAGAAATTCTGCAAAAATCGGGAAGGATTACATACCTCACAAGTCTACAACAACCTCATGAAATAGTAGCTATCGAGTTTTTACAAAATTTGCATGAAGGTTACTCCATGGTTAGAAGTAGACAGATAGCAGTAACAGATGAAATAATTGCAGAGGTGTCTGGTCTACCAGCGAAAGGAGCCATATGGACCCATAAGAAGGTGAAACTCCAAGATGCCATGAACCTTTTTCGAGATGAAGGGAAGACCCTGGTTGTAAAAGGGAAAGGAGTTCAGCCAACATCATTGGGAGAACCATGGAAAGAGTTGGCAAAAGTAGTCTAGGCCTACATAACATGCGATGGAAGGAAAAATGTGGTAAGACCTCGCCACCTTAAGCTATTAGCAGTGTTAAGACAGAAATGTACTATAAACCTGCATGCATTTTTAAATTCTTTACTACATGATGTTGCCCATAGTATAAGAATAGCTCGTCATACAGACATGGTGGTAAGCCACCATTGCTTAATCAGATTGATTGTAAGTTACAGCCTTGCCCAACAACAAACCAGTTGGGAAGAACTGATATTTTCGATTGATGGAGAATTAGCCCTACGTACCCCAAAATGCAAGAGAATGACTAGCACAGCAGCAGAGCCATCAAAACGTAGACAATCCTCCTGGTTAAAAAGAAGTAGGGGGATGATAGAAGGCCTTCAGGGTAGCAGTAGCTAGCCCTTGGAATTGCCTAGCCCGAACGATGAACAACCCCCACAACTTGAAGGAGGGAGTCACCACACTGATGAGGATGAAGAAGAAATAAGTCACCACACCAGTGGTGAGGAACGAAGCAGCACAGGAGAAAGAAGCGATGAAGAAGAGGGAATGGAGGAAGAAAAAAGAAGTCCTCATACTAGTGTAGAGGAAGAGATTCACTACTCTGATGAGGAAGAAGGTAGTTACCATACCTGTTGTTGGTCTCCTGTGTTTTGATATTTTGGAAAATCAAAATACAAGGCAACATTAGAACCAATCTTTAGAGCTACAGGATCTAGTCATCCTGCTCTCAGAGAGGGATCTCTCAAATTATTTGTTTTTTGCAAAGGTTTCTCTTGTGTGCTTTGAGTATTTGTTTTAGACTAGTTATTAAGTGCAAGTGTTTGTTTGTTTGTTTGGTTGAGTTGATACAGCAGAACATAAAAGGTCTAGGAAAAATAGATAGAAAAGGGAAATGTCAGTTTCATTGGGCAATGGAGTCAAAAAGAGGTTATGACAAACTTATGAATGGATATGGGATATCAAAGGGCAAATCTAACTTGGCCACGGGATCCTTTGGTTTTGAATGAGATGGACATTAATGGTTTAGAAAAGAGAAGTTCAATTCTCAACAAAGAGAATTTGAAAGCATAACTTGAACAATAAAGAGTTATCTGATAGACAGGGCTAACCATGAATTCTACAAATCACACTTTAAACAAATAATGACTTCAAAACAACTTTTAAAATTAAATCTAAGATTCGGGGAACACCCTATTTCCTCAAAGATTTTATTTGAAATGACTTTGAAAACATAAAATATTCACAGATAATTACGGTCATAGAAGAGGGAACACCTAAATACATCTATGATCACAACTATAAAGACTTAAGCCAACCGTTCAAGCGGGGACAAGGGGCATGATCAGAATAGACATCCTTGGCTCACTGTAAACAAAGATACTTCAAAGGGAGACTTCAATAACAACCTTTAAGTGGCAGCATACAAGCAGGGACAACCATAAATCATGCTGAAACCAACTATTCGAACTATTAGAGAAATAAACAAGCATGAGGACTAAAGAGAGAGATTAAAGACTCTAAAATACCTCAGCAGAAGAAAACATAAAACAGTGAAGGATAAACAGGTCTAAGGTGCTTCTAAGAGTCATTTCTTAGCCTAAAACTTTCATCCTACTGTAGTAATAATTTATGGAACAAAATGAAAACAGGAGAAAACATTAAACAGTTCAGAATACTTCACCAACAACCAAGCTCATAGATCCAATGATAGAGCCTTCTCAAGAAAAAACATGCAACAACATCATCAGGGCTTCCAAGACTTCAATTTCTTCTTCAACTTCTACAAAGTATGTATTATTTCAGAGAGTTTCAGTATTACAACTAGTGATCAACCAACCAACAATGTTTCATCTTCCACAAAATTATTTATAAAAGTGTTAGTATGAATCCTTTGTCGAAGTGTACGAAAAAGGACCACTTTAGCTACGCATAACTAATAGCCCTAACAACAAAAGTGGCTACCAATTTCTTTAGATCTACAATTAGTTGAACAAGAAAAGAGCTGCAAAAAACCAGATCTATGCATGGAAAGACATTAAGCAGTAAAAACAAGGGTTTGCTCCATATACCAATAGACAAGACAAGAACAATTTTTGAAAGAATTTTTGTATTAATTGAGCACCTAGGAGGAAAACAAGAAGGCGTATCCAATTCTCCTCAGTGGGATGGGTTCTTGGAAGTCCTCAGCACTTCAGATCTAAGATTTCTCTCTCTTGTTGGTGTAGAAAACCCAATGCAAAGGATAGAGCTCAAAGGGAGCTCACACAGCAAATAATGGAAAAATGTGACCAAGTGTATAGATCCAGAGTGATCTAATAGGCAACAAAAGGTGAAGAATGGTAGGCAAAACCCTCCTATTTATAACAAAATATTGGGTCATTCTAGATCTTGGCGCATGATTAAAATAATGTTAACCAAATCTAGATCCACCTTTTATGGAATATTTTATTATATTTGTTGGAGGGAAAAAGTATTTGACTTGGGTCAAATCCCTTTATTTGTCAAAAATAAATAAATAAATGATTTATTTATCTTTTTAAAGAAATGGTTGAAAGATAATCAAATAAATAATGATTTATTTAATTATTTAAGGAAGTGGTTAAAAGATAATTAAATAAATAATGATTTATTTAATTATTTGTGGGTGATTTGGTCATATTTAACAAGGAATATTATCTAAATAAGATTTAAATAATTATTCCTAGAAAATAATAAGATAAATAAAGGTCTATCTAATTAATTTCTTTGTTTTTGAGTTAAACATGACTGGGAATAATAATTAAATTATGGTTTAATTAATTATTCCATGAGGAAAATCAAACAAATATAGGTTTGTTTAATATTTCCTTTTGGGGTTTCCTATTTAGACCATAAATAACCTAATAAATGTGGTTTATTAAGTTATTTAACATAGTGAAGGCAATTTTACTTAGGGTAAAATTGGTCTTACATGGTGTACTTGGGTCCATCTAATGATAATAGGTTAGATGACCAAAAAATGGTGTAACAAAAAGAATGAGGAGGTGGGATAGAAAAGATCTATGGGTTCAATTAATAGAGTTAATGCTTCTTGGCCTTTGAGGGGCTCAATGGAGAAGTTCACATATATTTTCCTGTATTAATTGTTTTACATTAAGAATTAAGATCAGTGAGAGCTTTTGTTGACTTTTAAGGCTTTGTGTCATCTTTTGTAATAACTCTGCTAATAGTTTATATTAGTTTCTTTGACTTGAAATAACTATTCAGCTGCATGGGGCAGATATGCTCTATTCTGGTCATTACTCGGCCTTTGTTTGAATGATGTGAAGCTACATGTGGCATTAGGTAGCTGTGAGGAATCAATTTGCCTCTAAGGTAGCAGTGGAGGCATCCTCCATCTGATAAATACTCTTAATTTTCCTTTAACTGTGTTTAATTCAATGGATTAGCTTTTTGATGATCGAACTTAGCCGTAATCCTTTAAACTGTGAAATTAATATTCAATCTTCAGTTTTGTTGTGGCTAGGTCTTCGACACTGATACTCTTTGATTTGATTTAATCGTATTGTGTCTTGTTGATGTGCAGGCATGACAGGGGCTGATACGGCATTAGTGTCCATGATACACTGATGAAACGTGACATGGAACCCCGCTCAATGATTTCTCTTTTATAAGTGAAATCCCGGAGGATCGTCATCCTCGGCTTTTATTTTCTTTAATATAATGGGAAAACCATTAAAACCTGCATAAAACATTAAAAGTTAATAAATCCTGCGTTATTAGGTAAGATTGCTTAGGAGGCTTATTTTTGGAGCGTGGCCGTTGAATGACAGCATCCAACGGTGGAGATTGCGTGTTGAGGGTCAAAGGAGGCGGTTTGGAAGAAGCGGTGGTGAAATTCAATTCAGATCTGTCGATATTGCAGAGATCGATGGTCAGGAGCGACCGGGTCAATGTAATGGAGAAGGGATGCTTTTTGTGAAAATATAAGAAATACAAAGGAAATGATGAAAATTCCTTTGAGTGGAGGGAAATGCTTTGGGGAAATTCGAGGTTTCCCGGGTGATCCTGGATTGTTAGATCAGACTTGGCCCCGACATCAATGGCAGAGATTTCTTGTTGAAATCCTTTGGTGAAGGTGAAGGGTGAAACAGCTGATTTCGCGTGGTGATAAGGCGGGTAGGCGGTATTGCCTTTTCGAACGCGATATGCGTTCTCACCCGACACGTAGCATCAGAAAATAGCTTATATCACATGATTTTGGGGAATTAACGCCCGTGTTTAAAGTTACGCGATATCGAACATCAGCCGTAAGTTCTAGGGCCTCAGATCGAATGGTGAGGAGTGAGCGCTATTTTGATAAGATGCGCAGGTGGAACGAGGTGGGGACAGGGAAAGGCAGTTTTAATATGAGCCGTAAGATCTAAGATTGGACGGCAAAGATCAGATCTGGAGGGAGGCAAGACCCACAGGGGTCAGGTCTGATGGGGTTAATATGAGCCATTGGATGTGCAGGATCGACGGTGGAGATTTCATTTGGGGATAAATGGAAAAATAAACGAGGCAGAGGAAGGGTTAATAAGGGCCATTGATATGCAGAGATCAACGACTGATATTGGTCATAAAACATTATGAAGTGGGGTGCATGATTTTTAACCAAAGTCGGGAGATGCATTCTGGACCATCCGATTTGGACACGTGGACGGCCCAGATGCAATCAGGGCTTTGCGATCGACGAGGAAACAAAACTGAATGGCACTGATGCGATTAGACGTGGACCGTCGATCTACAGATCATATCGACGGTGGAGGATGAATCAGAGGGGTTCAAGGAGGAGGAAAGGGCTTATGATCGGAGCAAATAAGGGTCGTCGGATCGGAGATGTGGCAGATAGATCCAACGGCGGAGGATCCATTGGGGGTAGTCAATCGGAAGGGGGAATAAAATGCGTCCGATAAAACTTGCGATGCGAAATTGCGCGATCCGTTTGATCACTTCAGATCGATGGTGGAGATTATCTCAAATATTTAACCAGCAGAAACCCTTTAAAACATATGAAAACCAAAAATTAATTAAATACAAAGGTTTTTGGCTTCGGGGGTGGGTTATATAAAAGTCTTGGCGCCCGACTACGGGGCCGTTGGTTCATATGAAAGAGAAAAGGCTCAGGACTTATATCTATAGGGGCCAATCGACATTGGAAGCACGGTGCGGGATTTTCAATCTACCCATTAAAATTTCTCCGATGCGATATCGCGCGGATCGTTGATCGGGTTTTAAGATCAATAGTCTTTATCATTTGAAAACATTGTATTGGCGCGTTTAGTGTAACACATAGCAAAAGGGGGTTTTTATGCTTTACAAAGGAAAGTAGAAATCAGGAATGGTTTTTATAATGTGTTAAACGCTCGACTATAGGCCCAAGGGTTATATGAAGCGGAAAAAAGGCTTGGGGTTTATAAACAAAGGGCTAATTGCATCGGAGGCTTTTAACAAAAGAAATAGACTTGCGCGGGTTGTTTCGGAAAATAACTCCCTAGAGGTTTGTTGGGTTGAAATCTCCACAAATCAGGGCATGCTATCCAAGAAGGACTCACACAACCACACTTGCACGAAAAAAATTGGATAGAATAGATCGTAAAACTCACCCGTAGGTCCTGCGTTTGACGTAGATCCCCGCGGTGTCCAAACCCCCAGCAACCCTTCTTCTTCCTTAACCTGAAAACCAAGAAAAAAAGTGCATGAAAATCTGGTTGTACAATATATATCTACCCTAAATGTTAGTGAAATCCATGTGAAACATTATATAAACCATAATAAATGCTTAAATAAAAATATTTTCACATAAGCAAGCAGATACTAACACGTGTAAATTCGGGAACAAGATGGTTCTTCTGTATTATGAATAGCATGTACAGTAATAAAAAGTGGAGAGATCACCTGAATCCTTCCACAGTCTTCGAACAGACCGTCTTCCGGATCCGTCCCGCCCTTGCCTCACTAAGATTCCTTCAGAACTTGTGCACACGAGATGACATATAAAGAGATGAACATCTCCAGGAAACAAGGGTTTCTTGTAATGAACTGGGAAGTGCAGGAGGCACGGGAAATCAGACTTGGATTGGGATTCCAACAGAGTATAATATCAATAATTTCTCTCTCCCTTAGGCCATGCACATGAGGGGCTTTTATACTCCCTCAAAGTAGTTTCAATCAGTTGGAAACAGTTGGCCACGTGCTGGGGTGGTTGAACTACTGGAGTAACCATCAACCCAGCCTAAAAATAGGGAATTTTATATATTTTTTAATTATTTTAATGGCATACGTGGAAAAGTGTGTATGGACTCACGTATACACGCGGAAAAGTCTGGGCATAACCGCGTATGGGATTTTAAACATTGTTTTTTGTGAAATTTTATCCAAGTCTGTGGGAATGGGTGCCCAAGGCCATAGAAACAATCATGAATCACATGAGGGTGAAAAATGATGCTATAACAGATGCCCCCTAATATATGAGGTCATAAGGGGTACATGATGGCCGAAATGTATTATGCACATAGAAAGAACTTCGCAAGGACAAGAGAGGACTTCACCAGATTTTAGCCTGCCAAAAACCAATGAAAGAAAACAGAGAGTCAACTCATGCTGAGGCAGGCATACCCATTCTCAGTCAACAATATATGCATGTAGAAAGTACATAATAGATCCAAAATGTATACAAGTATAACCGGACTGAAAGTACATAATGAATCATCTGAGCACGGCCCAGAAGTACAAGTCGGAATCAATGTCCAAGTATCACATATAGAAAACTGATGAATGATGCTGAAAATAGATGTCTGATCACAAAAGTAACTGAATCTCCAAGTACCAAATCATAAGGGGTGGAACTCATGGTACAATCACGCAACTCGGGAGCCAACATATAGGATGATGCTGTATGGAAACTGCAACATATAAGGGTGGATGACATCACTGGCAGAAACTGAATGGACTGTCAAAAGTGAACCAAAAAATGCTGATGCAACCCGAGGTCTTCACCGATCACTATGGCACAATTCTACACAATGGGAATAAATGAGTTGAAGTCGACCATGTGAGAAATAATTTGATTACCGGTCAATGATGCATACCGTTAACAAACGCGAGACAACCCACCAATAATGAAAATGAGTGTCAAGGTGCCCCAGTACAATCTAACAAGTACGAATAAATGATTTGAATTCGAACACTTGGAAGAATCTACCAATCAGGAGGCAATGATGATTCCCCACTGTCGATAGTGAAGAGTCTGCCATTGATGACTGCAAAACCTAAGGTACTGACAAAAAGACTCTAGACCTTATTCCCAGAGAAATGAGTCGGAGTCAATGGGAAAAGATCTGCTGGAAGGAAGGCATTAAGGCATCCCACATCAGTCTAGTGCGAGTGTAACCCGCAAGCCAAGATTTGGAAGGAATCGGACGAAGCAAAGTGACGGAACCAAATTGAAGTACGTTTTTGACATGCACAAGATGAAGCTAGCACACGGAAGAAACCCTCTGAACCAACCAATAATGAAAGCTGACACAGAGGCGAGATATCCACCGATAGGGTCAAATGGAAATCAAGGTACTGCACGAATCCCAAGTGTGATAATGTATGTTGATGTCGAACACAAGGAAAACCACTCAGTCAAAGACCCATAATGATGATCAAATGCTGAGCACAAGGTCACCTATCAATGATGGAAATAGGGCCAGGGTGCGGCTCTAGGCTTGTTCTCAAAGAAATGTGTCGTAGTCGATAAGAGACAAACCCGCCAGTGAGAAGTCAATGGAGACCTTCTCAAACCAGCACAAGCAGAAGACCAAAACATCTGATGTGATAGAACAAGATACTGACAAGACCGAGAAGGTCGACTGAATAATGAGTCAAGAGACACCGCAGAATGGCCGACTCTGGTTAAACTTCCCTTGAACAAAAGCACGACTCGTGATGACCATGGAAGTAAACAATGACACTGTATAAATCTGTCATGCAAGAGGCAAAAAAAAACTCTCCATATGATTGGAAGAGATAACCAACTAGGGGAGAACTGACCAGTGAAACAAGGATAAGGCTGCACCTAGGTCAAAACTAAAACCATCCCAAATGAAGGAAATATATAAGTGTATGTGTTTTGTTCAAGGGCGACAAACGGATACTGTACTGCCATAAAATTATGAAGTAACATCCCGTTCTCGCTCTTTTTTGTTATATTTGAATTTTTTTTCTTTTTCGTATATAATAAGCCTGAAAAAGAATAAAAGAATGCTATAGTACAATGGATGGAACGAGTATACAAAAATAGATGCACTAGTTCCTGGGATAGGAATGATCCTATGCTCAATGCAAGGTGGCGGAAACTAGTAAGCGATACTCAGAGGAATGTTCCATCCATGGGTAAAAAGGGTGTCAAGTCGCGATAGCTAAGTGCATGCAATGGTTAACTTGTACAGACAGTCAAGGTCAAAAGTTGGCTTAAACATCAAGTCCAAATGAAGTCGGCTAAAGGCCAGGATAAACAGGTAGCCAATATGCAATGCAGTAATACAACTCAACAACACTAGGGAGCCTCTAGCATAATAGCCAGAAAAATTATAGTGAAGAAGAAGAAGAATGAAGCTTCAACACATAAGTCATGGCGAGACTAAAGAGGACTCCCGAGCCTACATAAAACGCAGCATGGGTAACAAATGCTAGCGAGGAACTAACTAGGAAGCCCATGTAAAGGAAGGATCTACCACCAAGTCATGATTAAATAATCGGCGAGTGAAATGGGTGAAATACTCATGACCTGATGGGATCGACCCTATGGCAAGTGATCATAATGGAGGCTAGTATGCAAAATGCAACGAAAAGTGGATTTCCTAACCTATATGCCAGTGAATATCATATACCTTCCATGACGGGTCAGCAGTCATGGATAAAAA
The DNA here is from genome assembly GCA_034641835.2 of Pinus albicaulis. Taxonomy (NCBI): domain Eukaryota; kingdom Viridiplantae; phylum Streptophyta; class Pinopsida; order Pinales; family Pinaceae; genus Pinus; species Pinus albicaulis. The sequence continues at coordinate 34,363 of JAXQQM020092999.1, forward strand.
ACCGGAAAAAACTCAACTTCGTCAAAATTTACCTGAAAACATACCAATCTGGGCACTTCCAAGCATCCGGGTTATGCAGCGTAAGATAGATTGAAAAAATAAGCATAACAAATTTTTTGCAAAAATTTTCAATTTTTGGGCATAAATACACAAGTTACCTCATATTTGGTTCATTATTACTTGCTGATTTGGGAAAAAGAGCTCTAGAGAAAAAGCTTCTTTCGTCAAAACAGGAGCAATCGACCGTCAAACTTCACCAAACTAGTCAGGTAAGCTCTTAATCCATCCTTGTTATCAATTTTTTCTGTTCATAGGTTGAAAATTATAAATTTTCACTGTAGAAATCTTTGTTTAAAATCACGGGTTTGCACATACGCGGGTTTATATTGACCAAGCCGCGTATATACGTGACTGTGCACAGAGTAAGTCACGTATGCGCAACCCACGGTGAAAAAAAACGTAACTAATGAACAAATTATTGAATTTTTACAGGATGACTATATCATGGAGGGAACATGAGCACAGTGCCATTGACAATGAAGTAATGCAGGACCAACAGTCGCTCAATGTCCTCCGGAATTGTGGATTGCTCAAATTTTTCAAAATGCCAAATATGAAGAGTAATGTCCGATTTCTCGAAATGCTAGTAAATTATTGGGAACCGGAAGAGGATTGCTTCATAATAGATCAAATTCCCATACATATAGAGGTAGAAGACATCTACTTCATTACTAGACTCTCCTGGAGGGAGACCCAGTATATTTTCATGGTAAGCCTTTGGGAGGGCTTACAGTGGATGACTATGTCCATGTCTACTGTATAGAGGGGTCCAAGAAAGTTGGGACCCAAATTGCTATCAAAGATTTAAGAGACTTGCACATGAAAATCCTCCTATTCACCATTGGCAGGGTAGCAGGATCTGCTTCCTTGCACCAGGCGTCCAGGACGCAGATGAGAATAGCAGTAGAATGCTTAGTTCATCTATATGATTGGTGCGCAGCCCTGCTAATGAATATGAAGCAACAACTGACTTCCATCCGAAAAAATAAAACCAAACATTTTGGGTATGGTACGATTTTGATGACATTCTTCTTCAAGAAGATTCATGGGCTTCGACCCAGAGTGATCTCCTCAATCAACAGTCCAAGAGACCCAAGAATTGCCCAATGGGCAGATTTGATGAAGAGATTGGGGGGAAGTGAAGTTCCCCGAACCACTTGGGATGACGAGTTCTTCCTATGGTGGGCAGAACAAGTCATAGCAGTGGAAGACTACCCATTCGTCCTTTGAAGAATGGTCTTTAAGGATTTTTTCACGGCTTCCACTTGCCCATTGGCCTGAGGATAATACGGAGATGAATGCTCCTGCCAGAAACCTAATTTCAAAGCCAACTCAGCCATCATGCTATTCTGAAAATGACTGCCATGGTCAGTGACAATCTCTCTAGAAATACCAAAATGAGCAATAACCTGGTTGAATAGAAAAAGAGCTGCAGTCTCACCGTCATTCCCAAAAGTAGGCATAGCCTCGACCCACTTCGTGAAGTAGTCTACTGCTACAATAATGTACTTGTGACCTTTAGCCGAAGGCAGGTTACAAGTAGTATAATCAATACCCCACTTTGTAAAGGGACCGACAGTAATGACTGGAAAAAGCGGAGCTGGATGAGCGCGCATTTTTCGAGTATAAACTTGACACGGATGACACTTTTTGACCGACTCCACACAATCTTTGAAAATCGAAGGCCAAAAGTACCCAGCACGCAAGATTTTTTGGGCTGTAGCAAGCCCAGATAAATGACCACCACAAGCTCCACTGTGGCAATCATTCAGCACAGCCTCAGCTTCTTCGAGAGTTAAGCAACATCTTAGGATTGAATCAGCCCCCTGACGGTATAAAGCATCACCAATAATCACATAATTTTTAGCCAAGTGACGCAATTTACGGCGCTCATCCTTCGAAAAAGTAGAGGGAAACTTCACATTCTGAAGATACACAATGATGTCTCCATACCAAGGATCCTGTGCAGAGATGAGAAATAAATGTTCATCCGGGAAGGATTCATCATAGACTATCTCTTCTCCACAGGGCAACTCGGAAATTAATTCCGCGAAAACTAATGATTTCTTGGACTTGGCAGACATAAACTCAAGATCAAATTCCTGCAAAATCACAATCCATTTATTGTATTTGCCCCTAATAACTCGCCTACTGAGAACAAATTGAAATGGATTGGCTGCTTCCAAAACATAATTTTTCGTAGAAGAATATAATGTCTGAGTCGTTGCATAGTGTGAACAGCTGCTAAAGCTAGCTTTTCTATTGGAGTATACCGGAGTTCAGGTCCTACCAAGCCTCGACTAAGATAGTATATAACATGCTCCACAAGAGCATCATCCTCCTAAACCAGAACCATACCAATGGTAGATTCTGCTGCTGCAAGATACAAAAGGAAATCCATACTATAATCAGGTGGACTCAATAAAGGAGCAAAGGTCAATGCTTTTTTCAAAGCATCGAATGAGCGCTATGCGAATTCATCCCAAAAGAATGGAACTCCCTTCTTCAACAATCTCATAAATCCCTTTGTAACTTCAACATAATTTACGATAAATCTCCGAAGAAAATTAGCCTTTCCTTGTAGACTTTGAAGTTGACGAATAGACGACGGGGGAGGCAACTGAAGTATTGCCTCAACCTTGAAGGGATCTACCCTAATCCCTTCCCTAGACACAATAAATCCCAATAACTGACCGGATGTGACCGCGAAAACACACTTGTTCGGATTCAACCTAATCTTGTAGAAACGACACCGTTCAAATACTCGACGGAGGTGAGTGGGATGATCAGTTCTCTTTCGAGAATGAGCAGATAAATCATCCAAGTACACCTCAATAATATGTTTGATGTCATGGAAGGCATATGACATGGCCTGCTGAAAGGTAGCCCCAACATTTTTAAGACCAAAAGACATCTTCTTGTAAGCAAAAGTACCCCAGGGAAAAATAAAGGCAGTCTTATGATGATCTTCAGGACGGGTAGTAATCTGATTATATCCGGAGAAACCGTCAATGAAGGAGAAAATCTCATTACCAGCACACTCATCAATAATCTGATCAATAAATGGTGTGGGGTAATTATCTTTCGGACATGCTTTATTGAGGTCTCCGAAATCAATGCAAACTCGAATTGTTCCTTGTTTTTTATCTATGGGAACAGGGTTCGAAACCCACTCAGTCAAAGGAACAGGGTAAATAAATCCCACCTTGAGCAGCTTCTCCACCTCGACTTTGATAGCTGCAGCCTTCCTAGGATTGAACGGACGAAGCGTCTACCTCACAAGCTTAGCATTTTCGTAAGTCTTGATCTCATGCTGGACAATAGATGGATCTATACCAGACATTTCCTCATAAGACCAAGCAAACACATCCCTAAAATCTTTAAAGAGATCGATGTAAATCTGAATCTCTTCAGGGGAACATTCAGCTCCAATGAAGACATTCTCTATAACATTGGGATCCCTGGAAATGTTCACCAGGATAGTTGGATAAATCACAGCCATGTTCCCTTCAGCAAATACCTGTGTTGGTGTTAAAGGGTTCAAGACTGGGTGAACAGGACCAGGAGACAAAGGACTTGGAAAACTTGATTCAACTTCGCTCAAATCAGGTAAGAAGTAAGACCGATGATGCAAATCATCCCACGGTATTTCTACACCAGTCATTGCTTCCAGGATGGCCTCTTCAAATGGAAGAGTGGTATCAAGGAAATCTTGGGCGGAAGAAGAACTAAGTGTCCAAGCCGGAGCCACATCGCCATCCAACTCCTTCGGAGAAAGAGAAGCTGGAATGGACTCTACAGAGTCAACAATAGACTGATAATAAATCTCAGCTGCAGACATCGGAAATGCCATTCCACCCACTTGACCTTCCACTAATGTGGAGGTAGGGGAAGGTAAGGTCCAAGGGTCCGAAAAATAATGAGTTCTGAAGAACTCTCTTCGAATAGGAGCCCTGGAGGATGAAATTGCATTTATATGAACAGTAGGAGGTGGAATATCGAAAGTACCCACCAAAGAAGAATACATTCCAACCCCTAAATTCTCAACAGGCGACTTGGCATTATCCACTTTTGGGACAGTTGAGTCAGTAGGTGCATTCGGGTCTACAGGAGGAAAGTCCAATTGGTCAACTGTAACAATCCTCCCTTCGTGAGGGAAACAAATAATCCAAAATAATGAGGATGCAACAGCATCCATCTCATAAATCCAGTTTCGTCCCAACAGAAGGTTGTAGTCCAAGCTTGCATCAACTATCTCAACCTCTATATTTACAGTTTTTCCCCCAACACAGATGGGCAAAGCTAGGACAATACCATGCGGTCTGTGAGAATGACCATTAAATGCAGTCAAAAGAGTAGCAGATGGAACAGCTACGGGAGATCCAATTTCCTTCCAACATGTGAGAGACATGACACATGTGGAAGCACCCTCATCAATGACCGTCTGAAAGATACTGCATTTCTGGTACGTTGATTTGATATTAAAAGCCATATGATGAGGGAGTCTCTTTTTAAAATTAGACATATCGAATGTAATTACAAGAGAGTTCTTTGGATCAACAGCTCCAATAGCAGCGAGGAAAGAACTGCGTTGAGTCGGACAAGACTGGAGCACCTCAAGAGCCGACATGGCACAAGGACTCTGCGCCAGATCTTCCACAATAGAATAGTTCTGGGCAGCCTTAGCATTTGGATTAATTGTTGTACGTTTAGTAGATGCTTTTGGCATCAGAGGTATAGGCTCAACAGCAGTCCTCGTGATATGAAGCGGCTCAGTAGCATCGGGAGAACCCTTGGCTTTCGAAGTCTCAGCTTCGCCATAATCACGGGATCTCGTAGTGATATCCGCGTGAGCACTCATCATATATATGTTTGATGGAATTTCCCCTTCCTGGGTGCCCCCAGAGGAAGCCCCAGTATTTTGATTCGCGCCAAAAAATAGCTATTGCCCTTGGGGAAAAGGGTTTGTCAACACAGCCTGGGAACTGGAAGAACCTTGCTGAGCTAACAAGCGCTGCGCATCCTAAATTTTAGGGAAAAGGTGAGTAAGATGGTCTCCAGCACATAACTTGCATGGAAACTTCACTTTCTTTTTATCCTTTGGACCCTCACCAACATGATCGTTGGATTTATTTGCATTACCCTTCCCATTCTTGCCATTTTTCTTATTACGTCCCTTCTTCTTCCCTTCAGATTGTTGATTTACTTTAGGGTTAGAAGTCTGAACGAAATTTACCAACAAAGATTGAGAAGGTGATGACTCAGCAGGCACAGCCTGACCAGAAGAAGCAGATTGTATAGACAACTGCTGCAATTGACTAAGCAGGTTAGCTGCACCACTATCGATCAATACAACAAGTCCATCACCATGAGGACTGGGTTTAGGCTTGGATAAGTCTAACTTGGAGCGCGGAGCATTAGGAAAATATTTTTGAAGGACACCGGACTGAGAATATATCAATTCAAGCTGTTGGGCCCTAAAAATGGCCTGCTCCTCAGAAAATACCCCAGACAGGGATACATCCTTAGAAATATCTGACTGCAATGATTTCAAAAACCATTCGAAGAGGAATTCACCCGGAATATGAGCTTTAATAAGCCTCTTCCTTCTCCGCCATTCTTGAATATGATCAGGAATGTGGGTTGCGTCGTCTTGCTTAAAATTAGCTAGGAGTTCAGTCTTGGCATCATAACGGATAGGAAACTGGAAGTGGTTTAGAAATGTAGTAGCCAGATCTCCAAACGTAGCAAAACTGCCCCCAGCCAACACAATGTACCACTTGGCAGCATTTCCAGTCAAGGTGCATTGAAACAATCTCAACCTAATCGAATCCTCGATCAGGGAGTTAGATGAACACCATAGATGGAAAGTGGTGATATGATCAGCCGGGTCCTCTCCATTCTTGCCTTCAAACTTTGGAATGTCTCAAGGTATTTTGGGAGGAACCGGAGGCCACCCCGGACTATATCGGATCGGATCATTTGTCAATTTCGACAAATTTGGCAAGTTCAATGTTGCCAGAAAAGGTAAACGAGGAGGAGCCTAAGGATTCCATCCTTGGTGGGATGGATTCCCAACATTATGAAAAGAATACCTAGATTTGATGAGGCACCAGGTTGCCAAAAAGAAATCGTAGAAAATGTTGGGCCAAAGGACCTAGCATTTGGAGAAGGACCCCCTCCCAACGTAGATTTAACAAAGACCAGACCAGTTCCCGCCCCCCCCCGAAGTAGTAAATGAAGAGGAAAGCCCCTGATAGGGGTTCCAAGCATTAGAAAGAGGAGAAAAGGTCTGATAAGCACTCGACGAAGGGAAAGAAGCATTCCCTTGTTGACTAGCGTAAAATTGATTCCCTGCCCCCACTGCTGTAAAGATAGGGTTCCAACCTGTAAAGGTAGTCGAATTCTGACCTCCAGACCAAGGGTTGAAATTCTGAGTCTGAGAAGTAAAAGGAAAAGACCCTAAGGAAGGACTTGAACTAGGAATATGCCCACTTCCGAAGGGGAACCCTTGAAAAGAAGTTGACCCACTAGCCATGGAGGACATGGGTGCAGATGCAGTTGCAGCAGTGGAAAAGGAAAACGAAGGAATCCCACTAGTGGGCATTCCAAAACAAAAGGGACCATATTGAGAAGCTTGTGCTTGGGTGAAGCCAGAGCCAAACACAGTAGTACTAGAAGCAATCGAAGATATAGCAATTGTGCCTCCTCCTTCTACCGAAGCAGGAGTCTGAATGCTTGCAGCACTCACAGCTGAAGCCGCGTTCCCAGTCGTGGCCATCGAAAGGTATGAATAAAAAGGAGGATCTTCTGGTCTTGCAGACTCAGGTCCGATGTACTCAACAAAAAATGGATAATTAGATGGAAGAGGAGATGGAAGTGACTAAGGAGACTCAGGGACTTCCTCTACTTCTATTTCTAACTCTCGCGGAAATAAAACTCTCGAGGTGAGCGGAACGCTCCTCTCGGGACCAACACCGGAACCAACCACAAAACCTTCAAGCCCTGGCGGAGGATATCTCTCCGCTGCGTCAGATACCACAGGGTGATATTCACCTACTATATTACTCCTACGCCTTCTCGAAGAAGGCTCTGCACTCTCGGGAGATAACCCCTGGATTCTCCTCGATCGACGAGGCACTTGATCAACCACTTTAACAGATTAATTAGACTCAAAAAAGTATAAAGCTAGGAAATCTAGGAGCAAAGAGCACTCACTACAAAAAATCCCTAAGATACAGCAAAGCAAGCAACCTTCAGGTATTTCCGCTCTGGGTGATTAGGACCGGACACCAAAATACGAGAAAGCGAAATATAGGACCTCCCGAAAGTAGTCTTGGATAATTACAACCCAGGCCTACTAGCAAAGGTAACAGAAACAGTTACGCCGACCTCCTAACAACAGCCTTTACCGACACAAGTACCCAAGCTTCACAAGGGCACCCCCCAGAAGTACTGCTGGAAGTGATACGACGTCTGCCTCAGGTACCACGGGTATTTCCCCCCGCAGTCACCTGTGTGGAACCTAGGAATGGCAACTATGGGCACCAATCCGTGTCAGAAGCCAGGCGGAGCGGTCTTGAGGTTAGATCCAGCAAATCAGAGAGGGGGTATCTCTCTTCGCAGCCTTCACTTCCCCTCGCGCTTGACTCTCTGGAGGAGAGCTTTCCCGGTCCACCTAACGGAGTTGGATTTCGCTTAATTAATCAACTTCTATGTTTTAGTTTGAGTGGCCTTGGAGAGTTAACTCTCCATTCACCTAATACAAGGCCCTACAACCTAGCTAGTTGGTGTATGACACTTAATATAAAAAACTTGCTAGTTTTTTTAAGATTATAGCGCTTATTTTAATTGGCTGTTATATTAAGTCAAGGGATATGGAAATGAAACTCGTGATGTTTTATGACGCAGAAAAGAAATTAATGAAAACCAAACTACATGCAGATGCAATATTTTCCTTTTGATGAAAAGAAATTTCTACATGGGTTCTACGAGATTATATTTTTCTTCTTTTCAGATAAAAAACTCACACTCACAAAATTTATGAAAAAGACTAAATGATCAAGTGCACCCTAATGCAAATTACTAAGAACATGCCAATTCTAAGATGCAAAATCTAAAGCAAAGAGAAATTTCCCAACAATCCTTCAGTTTTATCACTTTTCAGTTGTCCACAAAGCTAGTCCCCAAATCAGAAACTCTCAGCGTAAAGACACCGAAATATACTCGAAATAAGAGAAAGAAACCAATGCAAATTCCCTTCTCAAATCAAGTCAAAAACCGAGGGCAAGAAATCTCAACAAAGCTTCAAAAGATGTCAAGAAACCAAAGCAAAAATGCAAAACAAAAGCAAAGGAAAAACAAAAATGTTTTTGGGCTTTTGATTTTTATAAAAAAGAAGACTTTAAAGAGACTAAGAAAGCTATCCAATTACCAAGCCAAACAAACTCTGAATTTCAAGCAAAACTTCAACAAAAATGCTCCAAATCTTATAGTGCTACTTGGTAGCAAGATTCATACGAGCAAAAGGAAGACAAGAAACTTAGCAACTCAGCCCAGCATAATAGCACAATCTTGCAGCAAACAAAAACTTCAAAGAACCAAGAATGACTCTTCAAAAATTGCAACAAGAACTAGTCAAATGAACTCAAGAAAACCAACCAAAAAGCAGGCAAAGACTAAAGTGCAAAGCAAGACATAAAGTGAGGAAAGAGTATATGAGCAGAAGCTTTCTATCCTGTTTAAGCAGAACAACCAAGAATCCCAAGAAAAAGATCTCGGTACTCAAACCAGAAATGCAAGCACAAGAAAAACATGATTTTCCAAATGAGTCAGTCTTCAAGCAAACAAGACAGAAAAAGACTAATAACCACTTTCAACACAATCCAGAGACAAGACCAAAAAGTCATAAAATCAAAAATTTCAAAATTTGCCCAGGCATACGCTACTCATCAGTTTTGCAACAAGCGTGCATACGCGACTGTGTTAAGGGAAACCCGCGTATACGCGACTTCCTCTAACAAAAATTGTGTGTATAAGCGACTGTGTGCAAAGAAACTAGCATATGGAAAGGTAAATAATGAAAAATATAAATTATCAAGCCTGGATAAAGAACCAGGTCTTCAGTCTGACTGAGAAAAAACTAACTGGACTGGAAATAATGATTGAAACTGTTGGAAACCTTCAAAACAACTGAAACCACCCAACAGGGGAATCACAAGAATGTGATCCCTAGTGGAGTTGCCAGTTCTGTTTCGGGAAATAACTTCCTAGAGGTTTTTTGGGTTGAAACCTCCATATATCAGGGCATGCTATTCAAGAAGGACTCACACAACCATATTTGTTCACAAAAAACTAGATAGAATAGATCGTAAAACTCACCCATAGGTCCTACATTTGATGTAGATCCCACGGGGTCCAAACCCCCAACAACCCTTCTTCTTCCTTAACCTGAAAACCAAGAAGAAACGTGCACGGAAATCTGGTTGTACAGCATATATCTATTCTAAATGTTAGTGAAATCCATGTGAAACATTATATAAAACATAATAAATGCTTAAATAACAATATTTTCACATATGCAAGCAGATACTAACACGTGAATTTCAGGAACAAGATGGTTCTTCTGTATTATGAATAGCATGTACAGTAATAAAAGTGGAGAGATCACCTGAATCCTTCCACGATCTTTGAACAAACTATCGCCTGGATCCGTCCCACCCTTGCCTCGCTAAGATTCCTTCAGAACTTGTGCACACGAGATGACATATAGAGAGATGAACATCTCCAAGAAACAAGGGTTTCCTGTAATGAACTGGGAAGTGCAGGAGGCACGGGAAATCAGACTTGAATTGGGATTCCAACAGAGTATAATATCAATAATTTCTCTCTCTCCCTTAGGCCATGCACATGAGGGGCTTTTATACTCCTGGTAGTTTCAATCAAAGTTGAAACTGAGTTGGCCACATCTTTGAGGTGGTTGAACCTACGGAGTAACCATCAACCCTGACAAAATGGGAATTTTATATTTTTTAATGATTTTAATGGCATACGTGGAAAAGTGTGTATGGACTCGCATATACACACGGAAAAGTCTACAGGCATAACGCGTATGGGATTTTAAACAGCATTTTTGTGAACTTTTATCCAAGTCTGCAGGAATGGGTGCCCCTGAGGCCATAGAAACAATCATGAATCACATGAGGGTGAAAAATGATGCTATAACATGGGCCAATTTCTTTGATGTGATAAGCAGAAAGGGCTGTGGTTCCAACACCCAGGCATATGGGAAGTGGTTAGGACTTAGCCCAAAGGGGCTTAAACCTATAGTCAAAAAACTTGTTTTTTATGAAATTTTTCAAAGTTTTTGATGGATTTGGGGGTTTTGGTAAGCTTCAAAAGTGAGTTTCAAACCTTATAAAAGGGATTTTGTGAAAGGAAAGAGGAGAATACATTAAAAATGAAGGATTTTCATGGGGAATAAGAGAATAAAATGAAGGTTAGTTTTGAGTGGAGGGAGGGGAAAAATGGAGTTTTGCGGCAGTCTTTTCTTCATGGAAAACAGCAGAATTTCTAAATCCGAAAGGGAGATAGCAGTGAAGATTAAATAGAGGGCATGATGTCTTCATAAGGCTTCAAGAGATAACAATTTTTTTCAATAAAACTTGTTTCTTGAAGGCTTTAGAAATGATTTAGCCACCATTTGATATGACAAATTTTATAGGTGGCTAACATTGGCTCCACATGGGGATGGTGCCTTCTTGAAGGCATCAAGAAATTTCAGACTTGCATCCTCTGGGGGCTGATCAGTGCCTCATCCTTTGGGCTGCAACTTTCTTTACTTGGATGTTCTTCTTTTGCTCTAAAAAATGTTAGCAGCCATGAAAAAACAATGGATCTTCATCCACACAAGCTTTCTACTTACCCAATCCTACTAATCTAACATTTTTTCTTCTTTTTAGAGTGCACTTGGATTGGCAAACTCTCTTTCAAAATTTTATTCTTTTGAAAGCATAAAATCTAATCTATTTCTACCTCTTATTTCTCCATGAACTTAGATTAAACAATTGAGTTCATATATTTCTCTACCTAATCTACTATCTGTTAGGATTAAACGGTCTAACAGATTTTTATTCACTAATTTCTAAAACAGAAATTTAAAAGCATAGAAGTCAAGATTGGACAATCTAACTTGTTGCTGATCTATGGCATAAAAAAGCAAGCTGCACATAGACATTATTTTGCAGAAAATTAAATCAAAATGGAAGGTTTAAGATCTGAAAGTTCAAGCACTTCCTTCAACTTTTTTCAGCTCTGTTTTTACTTCTATTTGAGTTTTTCTTTGCTTGTTTTCTGGTTCAGATTTTTAGCTGTTTAGAACCAGTTTTACCTTTGTTTTGACTCAGAAATTTAAAACAGATTGGAGTCATTCTTGTTTGGAAACTTAGGTTTATATTTTGAGCTTGTTTGAACCTTTAATTTCTAGCCTAATCTACCAACTGATAAGCCAAGATTAAGTTGTTTGGAAAATCAAATTCACTAACCTATCAGCAGTCAATTTAAAACTAATTAGTCATGATTAAGCTGTATGACTAACTAGAAGTGTGTTTTTCAGGAGTGGCATTTAAGCTTGCACACTTTCATATTTTTGTTTCTCTTTTTTGGTATGGGGTTGTACCTTTATTGTTTTTACAATCTTCCCTCTTTTCTTTCTTTTACTTTTTTTGTATTTTTGTTTTTTCTAAATTTGAATGCAACGTTCAGACTATGATATTTACAATGAAAAATAAGAAAGCTTTGAAACTCATGACTCCTGGCAGAAGTAATGCTTTAGCATCCTGCCATTAACAGGAACTCCATACAAATCTTCTCCATTCAAATCTTTCAAGAAAAATGCATTGTGACCCCTCTCAGCATGAATAACATAGGGGCCTTTCCACAAGTTCTAAAAATTTCCATGTTTTCCCTTCTCTTCTCTTCTTGAATCCCATTTAAGAACAAAATTTCCAACCTGGAAATTTTTTGCCTTAGTCCTCTTATCAAATAGTTTCTTTACATTTTCTTGGACCAACTGCGTCCTTTCATAGACTTCTTCTCTGGTCTGCTGTAAATGGATGGTTTGGTTGATTCTCCTCTGCACATCATTCTCTTCGACCTGCACTTCTTGAAGGAGTTTCATGACTGGAACTCCTAATGAGGTGGGAAAAACTGCATCCATGCCATAGACCAGCTGATAGAGGGAAATATTTATTGACTTCTTTGTAGTTAACCTATCAGCCCATAAGGCATGAACCAGCTTACTGTGCCATGATTTCTGATTCTGCTCCAACAGATTTTTGATGATATTGATGAGGCTCTTGTTGGAAGATTCAGCTAATCCATTTCCTTGGGGATAGTAGGCAGTAGAATGGCCCAAGGTTATGCGGTATTTGTAACAGAAATCAACCATTTTCTTAGATTGAAAAGCAACAGCATTATCTGTTATGATTTTTCTGGGACAACCAAATCTGGATAGGATATTTGTTTCAAGGAACTTGATAATGAGAGAGTCATTAGCATTTCTAGAGGTTAAAGCTTCTATCCACTTGGTAAAGAAGTCAGTGGCCATGAGGATCCACTTATGTTGAGCTGAGGAAGATGGGTGAATTTCCCCAATGAAGTCTAAACCCCATTGTTGAAAAGGTGCCTCAACTCTGATAGGATGTAATGGTAAGGGAAGGAGTTTTATTTTGCCATCAAAAATTTGACACTTATGGCAAGACATGACTAAATTCTGAGTGTCTGGGAAAAGGGTAGGCCAATAGTGACCAGATCTAAGAATTTTGTTTTTTGTGGCCTTCTAGTAGAGGTGTCCTCCACATTCCCCTTCATGCAACTCATGCATGATCCTTCCTGCATCATCTTCAAGTAAACATTTAAGAAAAATTCCAATAGCATTTTTCCAATATAATACCCCATCTAAGATGCAATAACTCAAAGATTTTTCTTTCAAAAATCTAGCTTTAGTTTTAGATAAAGAAGGAAGGGCATTCAAATATAAAAGCACATAGATAATGTCAACATACCAAGGAGAATTTAGAAATGTCTCTTCAATAAAAGGAGTAGTAGATTCTTCTATTTATTCCAACACATCTACCATATTTGTGTCTAATGCTTGGAAGTTAGACTCAACCATAATTTTTTCTAATCCTTGCCCTTTAACTAATTTGGTGGGCCTAATTTCTAAGTCATATTCAAGAATAGTTGCAATCCATTTTCCCCTTTTACCATCAGGGTCTTGACTTAGAATTTCCTTTACAACAGTATATGGAGCAAAAGAAATTATGTGAGAGTGTAAAATATAGACTCTAATGTCCTTTAAAGCTTTCCCTAATGGTAAGGCTTGCTTCTCCATGATGTTATATTTGAGAGGAGCATCTCTTAAGGCCCTACTAAAAAAGGATATCGGTTTTTCTTGCCCCAAGTCATTGTTTTGAAGTAACACTGCAACTATTGTATGCTCAGATGCAAAAGAAAAGATATAAAAGTCTTTGGTAAAATATGGACTAATTAGGACTGGTGTTTGAGTAAGAGCTTGTTTTACCAATTCGAATGATTGTTTAGCTGGTAAAGTCCATTTTACACCTACATATTTCTTAAGCATGTTTGTAATGTTTTTTAATAGCTCGGCAAGGTTGGGGATAAACCTCCGCAAAAAATTAATCTTTCCAATGAAAGATTGCAATTCTTTGAGGCTTCTTGGATGGTTGATCTGCAATATGCCATCTATCCCTGTGGGGTCTATTTTGATTCCCTCTTTTGAAATTATATGGCCAAGAATTTTACCTTCTTGGAGACCAAAGAGTGTCTTCTTGGGATTCAATGACAAGCCAAACTTCCTACACTTCTCAAAAACTTTTCTCAAGTGAATCAAATGTTCTTCATCAGTTTTTGAGAAAACGTTTATGTCATCAAGGTAAATGATTATGAAATAGCTAATATCTTCAGAGAAGGCTATGTCCATGGCCCTTTGGAAGGTGGCCCCTGCATTCATCAATCCGAAAGGCATTTTGACATACATAAAGGTGCCCCAAGGTGTGGTAAAAGCAGTTTTGATTTGATCACTTGGGAGCACTAACACCTGGTTGTAACCCGAGAACCCATCTAAGAGTGATATTATTTTTGACCCAACTACCCTTTGAAGTATATGGTCCATCTTGGGTAAGGGGTAGTTTTCTTTTAGAGAGGCTCTATTTAAATTTTTGAAGTCAATACAAAGCCTGATTTCCCCTGTCTTCTTTCTAACAGAAACTATGTTTGATACCCATTCTGAATATCTAATTGGTACTATGATCCGAGCATCATGAATCTTTTCAATATCTGCTTTAACTAAAGGTAGTAAAACAGGGTTTATTCTCCTTAGCTTTTGTTTGAAAGGCTTTTTATTTTCTTTGAGAGGGATTTTGTGCTGAATGATACTGGTATCATATGATTTCAGGTCTTTGTACCCCCAAGAAAAAACATCTTTAAACTATTTGAACAGCTCTATGTATTGCAATTTTATATGAGCTGGGAGAGTGCTGGACAGTTTAATCATCTTGGGTTCTGCTAGGCTACCTATGTTATGTTCTTCTACATCTGTTTCCACAGGCTCCATTCTTTGTTCTTTGGCTACATCGTTAAAGTCGAAAAGGTGTTCTAAAGGTGTTAGACCTCTTGGAATTGTATCATTCTTACCTTGTAAAACTTCCAAGTCTTCTTGGTCTGCGTTGTCAATTAACTCTGCTTCAAAAGGATTCTCATAATGATTTATATCAATAGAATATGTCATTTCAACTTCTGGGATTTGTTCAATATACAAATAGTTTTCTTTATGGTTGGTTTCTGATATTGATATGTCGAAATCGTTTTCTGATTTTAAGAAATCATCTATGTGTTTGTCAGAATCAAACACTTGCCAGTGATCTTCATTATCAGGCACTGCAGGCCCGTGTTTTACCTTTACATTAAGTTGTTCATTTATCTCAGGTATTTGGCAATTGCTGGCATTGAAAGCGAGTTCATTTGCTAGATGATTTAGTGCTCTAGGAATGAAAATAAGTTCATACTTTTCAAAGGTTTTCAATAAATCAAGGGCAACATTCCAATATTCCCTAAGCCTTGGATTTATAGTTGATTATTCTCCTTTGATTTTTCTTATGATAAGTTCATAATATCCTAAGATTGATATCTTTTGGGCTTCTAATTGTTTAAGCAATTGCAAGCCTAGAAGAAGTGCTTCATACTCAGCAATATTGTTAGTTCATGGGAAATCTAATTTATATGAAAAACTCTGATTCGTATTTTGAATCCAAACACCTGCCCCTGCACTTGTTTTATTACAGGATCCATCAAATTTTATTGTCCAAAGTATATTTTCCTCATTTTCATTTTCTTGTTGCCGTTGATTTCCAATGTTTTGTATCTGATTAGAGAGATGTTCCGATTGTTCTGGTAAAATGGTTGGGTCTATGTTTTCCTTTTCTTGTTGAGTAATTTCATCTTCGTTGTACAAGATAAAGGAATCTAAACTTGATTGAATAGAATATATTGGAGAGTTGTTTGGTTTGTCTATGTTTCTCACCATGTACTTCATGTGAGATTCCCTGTATAGTCTTTTGTTTTGGTTAAAAACAGGGATGGTGGCATAAGACATGTCCTTTTGAAGGCTTCCTTGAAGTTTGGCTCCCCATGATCTTGATAAGAGCATGCCATACTTAGGGGGAATGTCAGCTACAACTATGTCCATTACTAGACTCTTAGCAGGGATTTGAGCTAAGTTAACACATAAATATTTGATTAAACCCAAACATTTGACTCTGCTTGAGTTAAAGGAATACAAATCTTTGTATGGTTTAGTAATTTCTAAGCCTAAGCTTTCCATTACTACCTTGGGCATCAGATTGTGTGAAGCTCCAGAATCTAGCATGGCATTATGTAAAATTTTCTCATGTATGTTCAAACTAACATAGAAGGGAGGGACAACCCCTTCTTGGTATTTTCCTTCAACTTCTGGACCAAACAACAACTCAAGCTTGTCATCTGTCAAGTTTAAGGTGTCAGTATCACTTCCTAGGTTCAAAGCTTTTAAAACTTGGTTTTTGTACACTTCTTGGGTTACTAGTTCAGCTAGGGGGATGGTAATTTTTATCTTCGCAATCTCTCCCTCAAGGCTGAAAGGAACAATTGACTTGTTCATATTTACATCTATTTTTTCAATTGAATTATTTTCAGCAGTTTTAATTTGTTGAACTTTGTTTGGACTGGTAATTGGGATAGTTTTGTTAGGACCACTAGCTGAAGTGATAGGGGTACTCTGTTAAACATTTGGCTGGCTATTTTTCTCTTTTTTTAAATCTGGTTTTTTAGCCAAAGTGATGGGTTTGTCTGCTGTCTTCTTAGGTTGAATTTCTGCATTTTTCTTGACAGCAGTGCTAGTGTTCTTATCTTTTGATTTTTCTACGTCCCCTTTGCTCCTAAGATCATATTGTTTGTGTACCTCGATGATTTCATTTTCAAACCCCAATCTATAATCATCAGAATCTTCATAGGTGTTTGTATTTTGATCAGAGAAGAAACCTTGTTCTTCCTCAGTGAGGAAAAAATCATCCCCACTATCTAATCCAATCAAGTTTACATGAGCTTCTCCCAACCTTTCCATCTCCCTATCTTCATCATATTGATCCACATAGTTTTGTTGGAAGGGAGGTCTAACTTGTTGGTCATTTTCTTTTTGCTTATCTTGATTGTTTTCTCTTCTATAATTCTGATTTCTATTTCTATTTTGGTTGTTTTGAGGTTCTCTTGGTGAAAATCTATCATTCAAGTTGATCTTTTCAAGCATCCTTTCCATTACCTTCACTAGGTTATCAATTTTAGTGTCAGAAGTTGAGATTGAGGGTGCAAAATCCTCTTTATAAGTTACCCTCTTCTCTAATCTCAACCTATTTATTTTCTCAATTATGTTTGCTTCTACGCTCACAGCTCCTTTCTTCATGTCTTCTAAGGTTAAGTAATCTCTCTCCCTCAACTGATAAGCCATTTCAACATCAAAGCCTTCGGGATACCTTACTAAGGCCATGCCTTGGGAAGGTTTCATGTGAGGTGGAAGAGCATTGTAAATGCGATTGAACCTAGTGGAGTAGTCATGAAAACTCTCCCCTTGATTTCTCTTGAGGCTGATATACGCTGCTAGTATTTGGAGAGGGTTCTTTTTGAGTTCCCATTTGTTGATGAATGTTTGATGTAAAGCAGGGAGATCATTGATGCTGTTAGGAGGTAAGTTCTTAAACCACTTCTTTACATCTCCTCCTAAAATTTGGGCGAAGATCCTCATCTTCACAATTTCTTCTTCTATCTCCATGTAATTAAATGTGTCTTCCATCCTATCTACATGATGTTGAGCTGTAGTAGACTCTTTTCTAGTGAAATGAGGAATTTTGGATTTGTAATCATTTGGTAAAGGAAGTAGAAGTTGTGGTAACACTAATGGGGCATGCCATGTTTCCACGGCTAGAAATAAGGGTGGATTTACAAGAGGTGGATTTACAAGTGTGAAAGTGGGTTAAACAAGAGTGTTTTGCACAGTGGTATTATGGATTGGAGTGGAAGAAACACTTGGGTCAACAAACTAATTTTGAGCAGACTTGTTACGGAAAAGGCTAAAGTGATGAAGTAGCTGGGAATCAGGAGGAGTGGAAGGTGAGGCTTCTCTACTGAAGCTTTGTTGTAAATATGCAATATCAAGATAAGTTTGGTTCCAATTACTTTGAGATATAGTTCTAAAGATGCTCTTTGTACGATGTAAATAAAAGTGTGAATCCTCTAAGACAACAAGGTTTTCAAGGAAATTTTTTTTTCTTAAGAGGCTCCTATTAGCAGCTAATTTTCCAGACTTAGAAGTCTGCCACAGAATTCTTTCTAGATTGTCAACGATTAAAGGAGGATTTGGGTCTAGATGGGATCTAGTGTTGATCCTATGTGAAGCCAGACTGTTTTTTAAAAAATGAGAGAGGTTAAGGTTTTAGGGACTATTTTTGGGCGTTTTACCTCTCACGATGTCTTATCTAGTATGGGACTAGGCTTCTAAACTTCTTCAAAGCTGGTTAACACAATCCTGAAGAGATTTGGGGACCTAGATGAGTAATAGGTCTACTGGGGCTAGTGGAGTTGCCAGGTGGAAACTATTTAGCTTCTATGAAGGTAAAATATTGGATGGTTCCACCACCATGTTTATTATAAAGCCAAACTGAAACATTTTTGGGTTTTTCTAAGTTGTTTCGGTCTTATAGGTTATGAGAGTGTCCTAAATCTGATTTAACACTTAGCTAAGGTGTTTAAACATACAGAGTTCACTCTTATGGCTTGGTAACTAGTTTCTTCAAGGTTTGATAAGGTATTACGAGAATCCTAAGGGTTACTTAGCTTGTCACTGATTCAATTAAGTCCTATCATGATTACCATTTTTGTTAGGTAGTGCTTGAAGAAGGCTACTTATGTTATACTGGACATGGATTTTTTTGTTTTAGAGATTTTACTCAGGGTCCCACCATGTTCGCCATTACGTTGGTCTCCTATGTTTTGATAGTTTGGAAAATCAAAAGAAAATGCAACATCAGAACCAATCTTTAGAGTTACAGGATCTAGTCCTCCTGCTCTTAGAGAGGGATCTCTCAAATTATTTGTTTTTTGCAAAGGTTTATCTTGTGTGCTTTGAGTATTGGTTTTATACTAGTTATTAAGTGCAAGTGTTTATTTGTTTGTTTGGTTGAGTTGATACAACAGAACATAAAAGGTCTAGGTAAAATAGATAGAAAGGGGAAATGTTAGTTTCATTGGCAAATGGAGTCAAAAAGAGGTTATGACAAACTTATGAATGGATATGGGATATCAAAGGGCAAATCTAACTTGGCCACAAGATCCTTTGGTTTTGAATGAGATGGACATTAATGGTTTAGAAAAGAGAAGTTCAATTCTCAACAAAGAGAATTTGAAAGCATAACTTGAACAATAAAGAGTTATTTGATAGACAGGGCTAACCATGAATTCTACAAATCACACTTTAAGCAAATAATGACTTCAAAACAAATTTTAAAATGAAATCTAAGATTCGGAGAACACCCTATTTCCTCAAATATTTTATTTCAAATGACTTTGAAAACATAAAAGATTCACAGATAATTACGGTCATAGAAGAGGGAACACCTAAATACATCTATGATCACAACTATAAATACCTTTAAGCCAACTGTTCAAGCGAGGACAAGGAGCATGATCAGAACAGACCTCCTTGACTCACTGTAGACAAAGATACTTCAAAGGGGGACTTCAATAACAACCTTTAAGTGGCAGCAGACAAGCAGGGAGAACCATAAATCATGCTGAAACCAACTATTCGAAATATTAGAGAAATAAACAAGCATGAGGACTAAAGAGAGAGATTAAAGACTCTAAAATACCTTAGCAGAAGAAAAAATAAAACAGTGAAGGATAAACAGGTCTAAGGTGCTTCTAAGATTCATTTCTTAGCCTAAAACTTTCATCCTACTGTAGTAAGAATTTATGGAACAAAATGAAAATAGGAGAAAACATTAAATAGTTTAGAATACTTCACCAACAGCCAAGCTCATGGATCCAATGATAGAGCCTTCTCAAGAACAAGCATACAACAACATCATCAGGGCTTCCAAGACTTCAATTTCTTCTTCAACTTCTACATACTATGTATTATTTCAGAGAGTTTCAGTATTACAACTAGTGATCAACCAACCAACAATGTTTCATCTTCCACAAAAGTATTTATAAAAGAATGAGGAGGTGGGATAGAAAATATCTATGGGTTCAATTAATAGAGTTAATGCTTCTCGGCCTTTGAGGGGCAATGGAGAAGTTCACAGATATTTTCTTGTATTAATTGTTTTACATTAAGAATTAATCTTGGTGAGAGCTTTTGTTGACTTTTAAGGCTTTGTGTCATCTTTTGTAATAACTCTGTTGATAGTTTATATTAGTTTCTTTGACTCAAAATAACTATTCAGCTGCATGGGGTAGATATGCTTTGTTCTGGTCATTACTCGGCCTTTGTTTGAATGCTGTGAAGCTACAAGTGGCGTTAGGTAGCTGTGAGGAATCAATTTGCCTCTGAGGTGGTAGTGGAGGCATCCTCCATCTAATAAATATTCTTAATTTTCCTTTAACTGTGTTTAATTCAATGGATTAGGCTTTTGATGATCGACCTTAGCCGTAATCCTTTAAACTATGAAATTAATCTTCAATCTTCGGTTCTGCTGTGGCTAGGTCTTTGACACTGATACTCTTTGATTTGATTTAATCTTACTGTGTCTTATTGATGTGCAGGTATGACAGGGGCTCATATGGCATTAGTGTCCATGATACACTAATGAAACATGACATGGAACCCCGCTCAATGATTTCTCTTTGATAAGTGAAAGCCCAGAGGATCGTCATCCTCAGCTTTTATTTTCTTTAATATAATGGAAAAACCATTAAAACCTGCATAAAACATTAAAATTTAATAAATCCTGCGTTATTGGGTAAGACTGTTTAGGAGGCTTAGTTTTTGAGCGTGGCTATTGGATGACAGCATCCAATGGTGGAGATTGCGCGTTGAGGGTTGAAGGAGGCGGTTTGAAAGAAGCGGTGGTGAAAATCAAGTCAGATCTGTCGATATTGTGGAGATCGAGAGTCAGGAGCAACCGGGTCAATGTAATGGAGAAGGGATGATTTTTGTGAAAATATAAAAAATACAAAGTGTTGGGGTTCCCATTTTTTGGCCAGGTTGACAGAGACCAAAAGATGAGACAACATAGAACCACTTTGGGACCTTAGGATCTAGCCCTCCTAGGTCCAGAGAGGGATCTCTCTATGGTAGTCAAAGGTTTATGTCTTTGAAGCTCGGATGTTATGATTTTAGGCTAGTTATAGGCACAGGGTTGTTTATTTGATTGTTTGTGTTTGGTTGGAGGGAATCAGGAAAAGAAGGACCAATATAAGACAAGGATGAGCAAAGAGGAAGCTTAGGCAGAGACAGATGATTCAAAGAACATCAAAGCCATTGGACTATGGAGTCAAGAAATGATTGATTTGTGTTCAATGTGCAAGCTTTCAGTTGGGCTAGTCATCTAGAGCATTTAGATCTTGAAGGAGATATTTGGAATGGTACACAAATGATTTAAAATGAAGGAGGAGAAACAACCAACTCTGTTTATAGATCAGGCCAGAGGTCATTTAACTCTAGGCCTGCTTGGACAAAATTAGAGGTAAACAAGGGATCTTAGAAAGGCTAGCTGGTCGTGCAAAGATCCTAGTGGACAGGGCTAACACTAATTCTCAGTGTTCCCAAACCTTCCAGCTAAAACTTACCAAGAACGTCTGAAAATGGACTTCATCAATTCATACATCAGAGAGCAGGCAATATCATCCACTACACTGGTTAAATCAATTGAAATCAACATTCATATACACATATAAGTAGAAAACATTGAGGTAGGGAGAGCAAGAAACATAGGGCACCTATCAAGGGTGAATCCTATATTATACTTCTGTTGCCTACCAGTAGAAATGAAATGAAATGGAACATAACATAAGAGCAAGTCAATCACAAATACTGACCATTCTGAACCATTCCTTCTTTCTGACCTTGCGATATTGCGCTTTAAATGATGCTGGAAAGTTCCTCACAGGGCTCGAAGTTTGCTCATTTAATAGGAACCCCTGTCTCCACCTTCCCTGGTCTTTTTCCATAAATACAATCCGCAGCAAAATGGTTCTCTGTGATTTCTTGTTGCGACAGAGACTGTGTGTTAAGGTGATCTTTTCTCCTCGAAAACCCTGCAAGAACATCAAACTTCGTTAAGAAAACACAGATAGGGAGACGGAGGTGGTGTGAACGGATGGGAGGATCGTGCAGTAGACGGAATGGGGGTAAAAACACGGAAAATGGTGGAAAATCCATGAAAAATGGACCAGAAGACGCTGCATGCGGCGGAGCAGAAGATTACGTAAAAAGTATTAAAAATCACGAAAAAAATCAAATATACGCGATGGAATGGGAGAAGGTACGGATGGAACACGTGGCACTGACGTGGCGCGACGGGGTGACGGGGCGAGGCGGGAGACCGTGGAATGGTCGACAACGTATGAATAGATCTGTGCCGTCGATCGGGCGGAGATTGACGGCAGGGAGCGGCGGAAGGCGGGCCTGCGGGCACGATGGACGGGCGTTAAATGGTGAGCAGCTTCGGGAGATGACAGCCGTTGGATTTAGCGCGTAGGATCGGACGACGATGATTGATTCCCCTGCCCGTCTATCATCTAAAGGATAATGCACGAAATAGAAGCCATTTCAGGATCGTACAGGGGACGCGTGTCGACAGACGTGTGGAATCACTGGGTTTCGGATGAATACCGCCAGTTTGCAGATGGTGGTGCAGAAAAACCACGTGGATTTGGAACAGTGCAATTGGGTGACGTATGCAGGCGGGGTCCACTGTTTCGGGTGAGCTCCGCGCCATCGATCCTGTTATAGCATCATTTCCCACCTTGATATGATTCATGATTGCTTTTATGGCTTTGGGCACCCATTCCTACAGACTTGGACAAATTCACTAAAAAACAGTGTAAAAATCCCCATACGCGACTATGCCCATACTTTTCTGCGTGTATACGCGAGTCCAGCTAGACTTTTCCGCGTATGCCATTAAAATGATTTAAAAATATATAATTATTCCCTATTTTCGGGCTGGGTTGATGGTTACTCAGGTAGTTCAACCACCCCAGCACGTGGCCAACTGTTTCCAACTGTTGGAACTACTTGGAGGGAGTATAAAAACCCCTCATGTGTATGGCCTAAGGGAGGGAGAGAGTTATTGATATTATACTCTGTTGGTATTCCATATCCAAGTCTGATTCCCCGTGCCTCCTGCACTTTCCCAGTTCATTATAGGAAACCCTTGTTTCCTTGAGATGCTCATCTCCCTATATGTCATCTCGTATGCACCAGTTTGGAAGGAGTCTTAGCGAGGCAAGGGCTGGACGGATCCGAATGACAGTCTGCTCAAAGGCCGTGGAAGGATCAGGTGATCTCTCCACTCGTTACTTTTGTACATGCTATTTATAATACAGAAGTACCATGTTGTTCCCGAAATATACGTGTTAGTGTATGCTTATATGTATGAGAATATTGTTATTTAAGCATTCATTATGATTTATTTAATGTTTCATGTTGATTTCACTAACATTTAGAGTAGATATTGTTGTTATAGCATCATTTCTCACCTTCATATGATTCATGATTGCTTTTATGGTTTTGGGGCACCCATTCCTACGTACTTGGACAAATTCACTAAAAAACAAAGGTAAAAATCCCCATACGTGACTATGCCCGTACTTTTTCCGCGTGTATACGCGAGTCCAAACTCGCACTTTTCCACGATGCCATTAAAAATGATTAAAAAATATATACTATTCCTATTTTCTGGCAAGGTCGATGGTTACTCGTGTAGTTCAACCAATTCTAGCACGTGGCCAACTCGTTTGGAATCAAGCAAACTACTTGGAGGGAAAGTATAAAAACCCCTCATGTGTATGGCCTAAGGGGAGAGAGAAAATATCGTATATTATACTCGTTATTATTCCCTATCCGTTCGATTCCCTCGTCTCGCACTTTCCTTAGCTCATTATAGGAAAACCCTTTGCTTTCGAGATGCTCATCTCCCTATATGTCATCTCGTATGCACCAGCCTTTTGAAGAGTCTTAGCGAGGCAAGGGGTCGGACTCGATCCAAACTACTTGCCTCTATTTCAAAGGCCGTGGGAGGATTCAGTGATCTCTCCACTCGTTACTTTGTAAATGATATTTATAATACGTAAGTACCATGATGTTCCCAAAATAAAAAATACGTGTTAGTGTATGCTTATATGTATGAGAAAATTGTTATTTAAGCATTCATTATGATCTATTTCATGTTTTATATGAATTTCACTAACATTTAGAGTAGATATAATGCATGCATGTACCAGCTCTTCGTGCTTCGTTTCTTCTTTCTTTTCGTGTTACATGAAGCGCGCTCGTCGGGGATTTGACCCTGTTTCCGGATCCGTTTCCCGTAGGACCTACGGGTAACTTTCTCATTCTACTCTATTTAGTTTTTCTGAACATGCATGGTTGTGTGAGTCCTTCTTAAGTAGCATGCCCCTGCTCTGTGGAGGTTGTAACCCAACGAACCTCTAGGGTAATATTCCCCGAAACAGAACTGGCGACTCCACTGGGGATCACATTCTTGTGATTCTCCTATTGGGTGGTTTCCGCTGTTTGATAGGTTGCCGACAGTTTTAACTTTCATTTGCAGTCTAGTTTATTATTTCTCAGTCAGTTTGAAGTCCTGGTTTTTTTTCCAGACTTGTCCTTTTTGTTTTTTTCATTATTTACCTTTGTATACGCGCTTTTTTCTACACACAGTTGCGTATACACGCAAGTTTGTCTAAAGGTACCCGCGTATACGCGAGTTTCCTTTAGAACAGTCGCGTATGCACGCTTGTTTCTAAACTATGAAGTAGCATATACCTAGGCAGATTTTGAATTTTTGGGTTTCTTGACTTTTTGGTCATTTCTGGCTGTGGAGACTTGTTCCTACAGTGTCTCTGTACTCTTTGGATTGTGAAGGAAGTGGTTTCTTGTCTTTTCTCTCTTTCGTTTGATTGAAAACTAGTCTTCTTGGCAAAGTGTTGTTTCTGGTGCTGGCACTTCTGGATTGAGTTCCAAGATCGCTTTCTGAGCATTCTTGGATGTTCTGCTTTACCAGAACAGAGAGCTTCTGCTCGCTTACTCGCTTCTATATTTGTGTTGTGCTTCGCATTACAATTTTTGCTTCGTTTTTTATTGGTTTTCTTGAGTTCCATAGGCTAGGTCTTGTTGCAACTTTTGAAGAGTTTTTCTTGCTTCTTCGGAATTTTTGTTTGCGACAAGTTTGCACTATTTTTCTGGGCTGAGTGGATGAGTTTTCTTGTCTTCTTTTGCTCTTATTGATCTTGCTACGAGTTAGCCTTATAAGGTTTGGGAGCATTGTTGAAGTTTGTGCTTGAAATTCAGTCTCGTTTGGTTTGGATTTTGATAGTTGTGCTTGGTCTTTTCGAGCTCTTTCTTTATAAAACTAAAAAGCTCAAAAAACATTTTCTTTGCTTTTTGTTTTTGCATTTCAAAGGCTTAAAAAACATTTTCACTTGTTATTTTCTTTTGTTGTTGCATTTTCATTTTTGTTTGCTATAACTTTTGAAGCTTTTAGTTTTTGGCTTGATTTTGAGGAGGAGTTGTCATTGATTTCTTCTTCTTGTTTTTAAGTGTTTTTGGTGTCCTTATTTTAAGAGTTCTTGATTTCGAGAACTAGCTTTTGGGAAACCAAAGAAGAGTTAAAACTGAAGGACTTTTTGGGAAATTTCACTCTGCTTTAGGAGATTTGCATCTTAGGATTTGCATGCTTGTAGTGATTTGCATTAGGTGCATTTCAGCATTTAGTCAATTTCATAGTTTTTGTGAGTGTGAGTTTGCTATTCGAAAAGAAAAAAATACAATTTTTAGTCTCGTAGAACCTGTATAGAGATTGCTTTTCATCGAAAGACAATAACTGCATTTGCATGTAGTTAAGTTTTTATTAATTTCTTTTGCGTCAAAACACCATAAGTTTCATCTCCATATCCTTGTGACTTAACATAACAACCCATTAAAATAAGCGATTTAATCTAAAATCAACTAGCAAGTTTTCTAAGTGTCATTCACCAACTAGCTAGGTTGTAGGGCCTTGGAATAGGTGAGTGGAGAGTTAACTCTCCAAGGCCGCTCAAACAAACATAGAAGTTGATTAATTGAGTGAAATCCAACTCCGTTAGGTGGACCGGGAAAGCTCTCCTCCAGAGAGTCAAGCGCGAGGGGAAGTGAAGGCTGAGAAGAGGGATACCCCCTCTCCGATTAGCTGAATCTGACCTCAAGACCGTTCCACCCCGCTTTTGATATGGATTGGTTCCCTTAGTTGCCACTCCTAGGTTCCACACAGGTGACTGCGAGGGGGAATACCTGTGGTACCTGAGGCAGACGTTGCATCACTTTCAGCAGTACTTCTGGGGGGTGCCCTTGCGAAGCTTGGGTGCTTGAGCTGGAAAAGGCTGTCGTTAGGAGGTCGGCGTAACTGTTTCTGATACCTTCGCTAGTTGTTTTGGGCCCTAATCATCCCAGACTGCTTTCGGGAGGTCCTATATTTCGCTTTCCTGTATTTTGGTGTCCGGTCCTCATCACCCGGAGCGGAAATACTTGGAGGCTATTTGCTTGACTGTATCTCAGGGATTTTTATTTTAGTGAGTGCTCTTTGCTCCTAGCTTGCCTAGCTTTTCACTTTTTTTGAGTCTAATTTAAAAAATCTATAAAAGTGGCTGATCAAGCGCCTCGACGTTCAAGGAGAATCCGGGGGTTATCTCCCGAGAGAGCAGAGCCTTCTTCGAGAAGGCGTAGGAGTGATTTAGCAGGTGGTTACCACCCTGTGGAGTCTGACGCTGTGGAGAGAGATCCTCCACCAAGGTCTGAAGGTTTCGTAGCTGATTCTGGTGTCGGTCCCGAGAGGAGCGTTCCGCTCACCTCGCGAGTTTTGTTTCCTCAGGAAGAAGATTTTCAAATCGAAGACGTACCTGAGCCTCCTGCGACAGGTCCATCTCCTCTTCCTCCTGATTATCCGTTCGTTGTTCAATACATCGGACCTGAGTCGGAGAGACCGGAAGATATTCCGTATCATTCTTACCTTTCGATGGCCACGACTGGGAACGCGGCTTCTGCTGTGAGTGCTGCAGGCATTCAGACTCCTGCTTCTGTTGAAGCAGGGGGCACTATTGCTTCATCTTCGATTGCTTCTAGTGCTGCTGTGTTTTGCTCTGGTTTCACCCAAGCACATGCTTCTCATTCTGGTCCCTTCTGTTCAGGGTTTCCCTCCAGTGGGAATCCCTCTTTTTCCTTTTCCGCTGCTTCAACTGGATCTACGCCCATGTCTAACATGGCTAGTGGATCAGCTTCGTTTCAGGGTTTCCCCTTTGGGACTGGACACATTCCTAGTTCCAATCCTTCTTTAGGGTCGTTTCCATTTACGTCCCAGACCCAGAGTTTCAACCCTTGGTCTGGGGGGCAAAGTTCGACTACTTTTACGGGATGGAATCCTGTGTTTACTACAGCGGGGGCAGGGAATCAGTTTTACGCAGGTCATCAAGGGAATGCTTCTTTCCCTTCATCGAGTGCTTATCAGTCTTTTTCTCCTCTGTCTAATGCTTGGAACCCCTACCAGGTGCTCTCCTCTTCATTTAATACTTCAGCGGGGGGAACTGGTCTGGGCTTTGGTAACTCGGCGTGGGGAGGAGGTTCTTCTCTGTTTTCTACGAGTCCTTTCTGGAAGCCTGGTGCCTCATCAAATCCAGGCTATTCTTTTCAGAATGTTGGGAATCCATCCCATCAAGGATGGAATCCTCAGGCTCCGCCTCGCTTACCTTTTCTGGCAACGTTAAACTTGCCAGATCTGTCGAAGTTGACTAATGACCCGATTCGTTATAGTCCGGGGTGGCCTCCGGTCCCGACCAAACTTCCTTCAGACATTCCAAAGTTTGAAGGTAAGAATGGAGAGGATCCGGCTGACCACATCACTACTTTCCACTTATGGTGTTCTTCGAACTCCCTGATCGATGATTCGATTAGGTTGAGATTGTTTCAACGCACCCTAATTGGAAACGCTGCCAAATGGTATATCGAGCTAACTGGGGGCAGTTTCGCTACATTTGGAGAACTCGCTGTCACATTTCTAAGCCATTTTCAGTTGCCTGTCAGATATGAGGCTGGGACCGAACTCCTGGCTAATTTTAAGCAGGATGAGGCAACACACATTTCTGATCACATTCAGGAATGGAGGAGAAGGAAGAGGCTTATCAAAGCCCATATTCCAGGAGAATTCCTTCTCGAATGGTTTCTGAAATCTCTGCAGTCAGATATTTCAAAAGATGTATCCCTATCTGGGGTATTTTCTGAGGAGCAGGCCATTTTTAGGGCCCAGCAGCTAGAACTGATCTATTCTCAGTCTGGGGTACTTTATAAGTATTTGCCCAATGCTCCTCGCTCCAAATTAGATTTGTCGAAAACTAAACCTGGTCCGCATCGTGATGGGCTTGTCGGATCAGTCAATAGTGGTGCAGCCAGCCTGCTTTCTCAACTGCAGCAGTTGTCTTTACAATCTGCTCCTTCTGGTCAGGCTGGGCCTGCTAATTCATCACCTTCCCAGTCTTTGTCCATAAATGCTGTCCAAACTTCTGATCGCAAAGGAAATCAACAATCCGATGGGAAGAAGAAAGGACGAAATAACAAGAAGAAGGGCAAAAACGGGAAGGGCAATGCAAATAAAACCAACGAGCGTGTTGGTGAGGGTCAAAAGGAGAAAAAGAAAGTGAAGTTTCCATGCAAGCTCTATGCTGGAGACCATCTCACACACTTTTTCCCTAAAATTCAGGATGCTCAGCGCTTGTTAGCCCAGCAGGGTTCTTCTAGTTCCCAGGTTGTGTTAACAAACCCTTTTCCCCAAGGGCAGCAATTAGTTGTTGGCACAAACCAAAATCCTGGGGCTTCCTCTGGGGGCACCCAGGAAGGGGAAATTCCATCGAAAATTTTTATGATGAGTGCTCACGCGGATATCGCTACGAGATCCCATGATTATGGCGGAGAAGAGTCTTCAAAAAATAACGAAGTTCCTGATGCTACTGAGCCGCTTCACATTACGAAGCCTACTGTTGAGTCTATGCCTCGGATGCCCAAAGCATCTTCTAAGTGGTCAACGATTAATCCAAATGCGAGGGCTGCCAAGAACTACTCGATTGTAGAAGATCTGGCACAGAGTCCTTGTGCTATGTCAGCTTTAGAGGTACTCCAGTCTTGTCCGGCTCAGCGCAGTGCTTTGCTCACTGCCATTGGGGCTATTGATCCAAAAAATTCTCTTCTGATTACTATTGATATGACTAATTTTAAGAAGAGACTTCCTCATCACATGGCTTTTCATATTAAATCGTCGTATCGGAAGTGCAATATCTTTCGAACGGTTGTTGATGAGGGTGCTTCAACATGCGTGATGTCTCTCGCATGCTGGAAGACACTTGGATCTCCCAAAGTTGTTCCATCTAGCACTGTTCTTATTGCGTTCGATGGTCATTCTCACAGACCCCATGGTATTGTCCCGACTTTGCCCATCTGTGTTGGGGGAAAAACTGTCAATATAGAGGTTGAGGTAGTGGATGCAGCCTTGGACTACAACCTTCTGTTGGGGAGGAACTGGATTTATGAGATGGATGCCATTGCATCCTCATTATTTTGAATTGTATTTTTCCCCCACGAAGGGAGGATTGTCACAGTGGATCAACTGGACTGTCCTCAGATAGACCCGAATGTGTCTTCTGACTCATCTGTTCCTAAGTTGGATAATACTAAGGCGCCTGTTGAGAATCTAGGAGTTGGAATGTATTCTTCCTTGATGGGTACTTTCAATCTTCCTCCTCCTACAGTGCATATAAATGCTATTTCATCCTCCAAGGCTCCTCTTCGAAGAGAGTTCTTTCGAACTCATTATTTTTCGGACCCTTGGACCTTACCTTCCCCTACTACCACATTAGCGGAAGGTCAAGTGGGTGGAATGGCATTTCCGATTTCTGCAGCTGAGATTGCATATCAGTCTATTGTTGACATTGCAGAATCCATCCTAGCTCCTCTTTCACCGGAAGATTTGGATGGTGATGTGGCTCCGGCTTGGACGCTTAGTTCTTCTTCAGCCCAGGATTGTCTTGATACTACTCTTCCATCTGAAGAGGCAATCCTGGAAGCCATGACTGGTATAGATAGACCGTGGGATGATTTGCATCATTGGTCTTACTTCCTACCTGACTTGAGCGAAGTCGAAACAAGTTTTCCAAGTCCTCAGTCTCCTGGTCCTGTTCACCCAGTCTTGAACCCTTTGGCACCAACACAGGTTTATGGTGAAGGGAACATGGCTGTGATCTCCCCTACTATCCCGGTGAACATTTCCAGGGATCCCAATATTATCGAGAATGTCTTCGTTGGAGCTGAATGTTCCCGTGAAGAGGTTCAAATTTACACCGAGCTCTTTAAAGAGTATAGGGATGTATTCGCTTGGTCTTATGAGGAAATTCCTGGCATAGACCCATCTATTGTCCAGCATGAGATCAAGACGTATGAAAACGCTAAGCCGGTCAGGCAAAAACTTCGTCCGGTCAATCCTAGGAAGGTAGCAGCTATCAAAGCTGAAGTTGAAAATCTGCTTAAGGCGGGATTCATTTTCCCTGTTCCTCTGACTAAATGGGTTTCAAACCCCGTTCCGGTAGATAAAAAGCAAGGAACGATTCGAGTGTGCATCGATTTCAGAGACCTAAATAAGGCATGTCCTAAAGACAATTACCCCACACCATTTATCAATCATATTATTGACGAGTGTGCCGGTAACGAGATTTTCTCCTTCATGGACGGTTTCTCCGGATATAATCAAATTACTATCCGTCCTGAAGATCAACATAAGACTGCATTTATTTGTCCCTGGGGTACGTTTGCATACAAGAAGATGCCTTTTGGTCTTAAAAATGCTGGGGCTACCTTTCAGCGGGCCATGTCTTACGCCTTCCACGACATCAAAAAGATTAGCGAGGCATACTTAGATGATCTAGCTGCTCATTCTCGAAAGAGGATGGATCATCCTGGTCACCTCCGGCAAATATTTGAAAGATGTCATTTTTATAAAATTCGATTGAATCCGAACAAGTGCGTTTTCGCAGTTACATCCGGTTGGCTATTGGGATTCATTGTGTCTAGGGAAGGGATAAGGGTAGATCCCTTCAAGGTTGAGGCAATACTTCGGTTGCCTCCCCCGGCTTCCATCCGTCAGCTTCAAAGTCTCCAAGGAAAGTCTAATTTTCTTCGGAGGTTTATCGTCAATTATGCTGAAATTACGAAGGGATATATGAGACTGTTGAAGAAAGGAGTTCCTTTTCTTTGGGACGACTACGCTCAACGATCATTCGATGCTTTGAAAAAGGCATTGACCTCTGCTCCTCTACTGAGTCCACCTAATTATAGCAGATATTTTCTTTTGTATCTGGCAGCAACATAATCTACCATTGGTATGGTTCTGGTTCAGGAGGATGATGCTATTGCAGAGCATGTTATTTACTACCTTAGTCGAGGACTGGTAGGACCTGAACTTCGATACACTCCCATAGAAAAATTAGCCTTAGCAGCAGTTCATGCTGTGCAGCGACTCCGGCATTACATTATTCTTTGCAAAACTTATGTTTTGGCAGCTACCAATCCATTTCAGTTTGTCCTCAATAGGCGAGTGATTGGGGGAAAATATAATAGATGGATTGTGATTTTACAGGAATTTGATCTCGAGTTCATGTCTGCCAAATCCAAGAAATCATTAGTTTTTGCGGAATTGATCTCCGAGTTTCCCTGTGGAGATGAGATGATCTATGATGAGTCCTTTCCGGACGAACACTTGTTTCTTATCTCTTCACAGGATCCTTGGTATGGGGATATCATTATGTATCTCCAGACTGCGAAGTTTCCCTCTACTTTTTCAAAAGATGAGCGTCGTAAGCTGCGTCACTTAGCCAAGAATTATCTGATTATTGGTGATGCTTTATACCATCGAGGGGTTGATTCAATCCTGAGACGCTGCTTAACTCTCGAAGAAGCTGAGGTTGTGCTCAATGATTCTCACAGTGGAGCTTGTGGGGGTCATTTATCTGGGCTTGCTACAGCCTAAAATATTTTGCGTGCTGGAAATTTTTGGCCCTCGATTTTCAAAGATTGCATTGAATCGGTTAAAAAGTGTCATCCATGTCAGGTCTATACTCGGAAAATGCGCGCTCATCCAGCTCCGCTTTTTCCAGTCGTTATTGTTGGTCCCTTTACAAAGTGGGGTATTTATTATACTACTTGTAACCTGCCTTCGGCAAAAGGTCACAAGTACATTATCGTAGCAGTAGACTACTTTACGAAGTGGGTCGAGGCTATGCCTACTTTTGGGAATGATGGTGAGACTGCAGCTCTGTTCCTTTTCGACCAGGTTATCGCTCATTTTGGTATTCCTAGAGAGATTGTCACTGACCATGGTAGTCATTTTCAGAATAGTATGATGGCTGAGTTGGCTCTCAAATTGGGTTTCCGGCAGGAGCATTCATCTCCATATTATCCTCAAGCCAATGGGCAAGTGGAAGCCGTGAATAAATCCTTGAAGACAATTCTTCAAAGGACAATTGATAAAGCTAGATCCAACTGGCATATTATGCTATATCCTGTACTTTGGGCGTACAGGACGTCAGTGAAAACTGCAACTGGCTTTACTCCGTTTCAGTTAGTGCACGAGGTGGAATCCGTATTTCCTATTGAATGCGAGATTCCTTCTCTTAAATTAGTTGTTGAACTTCTTCCTGACACTTCTAGTCTGGCAGAATGGCTTCTTCATCTGGAACATCTCGATGAGCAGCGTCGAGATGCCGCCATGATGAATGAAGCGCATAAAAACCGAGTAAAAGTTCAGTACGATAAGGCGGTCAAGCCTAGGGTCTTTTCGGAAGGTGACCTTGTTTTGGTCTATGCCCAAGAAAAGGATGCCCTGGGGGCAGGAAAGTTTAAGTCTATGTGGTATGGCCCCTATATCGTTAAAAAAGTCCTTAAGAAAGGAGCTTATACCTTGGTTGATTTCGAAGGGAACGAGTTGTCGGAGCCCCGAAATGGGCTCTATTTGAAGAAGTATTATGCCTAGGCTTCGGCCTGGCATGTTGCTTTTGTATATAGTAGTTTTTGCTTTGTACATATCTGATTGATTTTCGATTTTTGATGAGTTGGTGATGTTTTTTGATCTGCTTTGGCAGGTTGTGTTGGATGTCATGAGTCATTTTGGTTTCGCCGATGGTGCTAGTAGACACACCCGGAACTTAGCTTCCGTGGCTTGGGTGCTTCATTATCCTTCCGGTCAGCTGTTGGTATCAAGAGGGGTCTGCATTGGTCCTGCTTCCAATAATATAGCAGAATACACTGCAGTCGTTCATCTACTCTCGGAGGCAATATCTTTGGGTGTTGATTCATTGGTAGTTTTCTTGGACTCTCAGCTGGTGGTGTCGCAATTGAACAACACTTATCGGGTACGAGATTCTTTTTTATTACGATTGTTCTTGAGGGTACGTTTGTTACAAAGGTCATTTCAATTTTTAACTTTCATTCATATTACTCGAGCTGACAATTGGTTTGCCGACTCATTAGCTAATCAAGCATTAGATTGGCATATTAATCATTCCATACAATAAAAATTTTTAATCATCAAAAACATCATACATTTGATACATTTATCACATCACATCAAATATCGCTATATATATATCATCGGAGTGTTCAAAAACTTTACAAAATTTGGATCCATAATGTCGTACAAAACTTGGGCTTATGCCCCATCATGTTCAGTCTCAAAAAAGAATATACAGTCATCTAATACATAATATCTGTCTACTCCTGAGGTCCCTGCCCAGAAGTCGTGTTCCTATAGAACGTGACTGCGGTGGCAAATCGGCGGAATAATCTAACCCAGTCTCGGGGCACTCCTACCACCCGTCTCTGGATGGCTTCCGGTAGATCCTCCACAGCAGCCATAGGTATTTGGCGGGTTAGTCCCTCCAAATTCCTCTGCACTGCCTGGAGAGTCCTATCTGAATCCACAGTATCTGCTTCGCCCCTGCGGCGCTTGTGGCGCGGGAGACCCTCAGGTCGAACTGGTCCAACATCTGAATCATGATCATTTTAAATTGTCAGTCATTATGAATCCAATCAAAAACATGTTTGTTTTTCATTTTTACATATTTGAAAAAATTCAAAAAAATTATATAAGTCAAAAATTTTTTGCAAAGCTTACCGACTGTTCCCCATGCTGTGCCTGGTGGAAGAACTAGATCTGGGTCTCCACGAAATTCCATCCCGGCATAGGGATAGTCGTCCACTGCGATGATTTGTTCTCCCCACCAAAGGAAGAACTCATCGTCCCATGTGGTCCGGGGTACTTCACTACCCCCCAGTCTCTTCATCATGTCCGCCCAACGGGAAATTCTTGGGTCCCGCGGGCTACTGATGGTAGAGATGACTCTAGGTCTCAATGCGGGAATCTTCTCAAAGAAGAATGTTGTCAAAATTGTACCGTAGCCAAAGTGTTTGGTCTTTGCTTGGTGAATTGAGGTCAACTGTTGTTTCATGTTCAGTAATAGGGCTGTGCACCAATCGTACACATGAGTCAAACATTCTACTGCTATGCTCATTTGCGTCCTGGACGCCTGATGTAGAGAGGCGGATCCTGCCACTCTGCCGATGGTGAAAAGGAAGATTTTCATGTGCAAATCCCTCACATCTTTAATTGCAATCTGAGTTCCAACCTTTTTGGAACCCCCTACGCAATACACGTGGACATAGTCTTCCATGGTTAACCCTCCCAGGGGCTTCCCGTGCAAGTCTACTGGTTCTCCCCTCCGGGAGAGTCCAGTAATGAAATATATGTCTTCCACTTCAATGCGTAGTGGCATCTGATCAATAATGAAGCAATCCTGATCTGGTTCCCAGTAATTTACGAGCATTTCTAGCAACCCCACATTGCTTTTCATATTTG
The DNA here is from genome assembly GCA_034641835.2 of Pinus albicaulis. Classification (NCBI taxonomy): domain Eukaryota; kingdom Viridiplantae; phylum Streptophyta; class Pinopsida; order Pinales; family Pinaceae; genus Pinus; species Pinus albicaulis. Next base: position 69,177 of record JAXQQM020092999.1, read on the forward strand.
GCATCTTGAAGAATTTGAACAATCCGCAATTCCGAAGGATATTTTGCGCTACGCGGTCTTGCATGACCTCTTGGTCAATTGCGCTATGCTCACGTTCCCTCCATGAGATTGTCATCCTGTCAAATTTCATCAAATCATGCATTAGCCACGCTTTTTAAGTTTCGGACCTGCGCATACGCGACTTTTCCTTTGCACAGTCACGTGTATACGCGAGTTTCCTTTAATGAACCCGCGTATGCGCAAGTCCGCATTTTTTAGCAAGGGTTTCCAAGCTAAAATTCACTTAATTTTAATTTCCAAACGGACAAAATGATTTGTAAGGATGATTTAGGAGCCTACCTGAAATTTCGGCGCGATTCGACGGTCGGTTGTTCCTGATTTGACGAAAGAATTCTTTTACTCCAGAGCACTTTTTCCAAATCAGCAATGCAATAATGAACCAAATATGAGGTAATTTGTCTATTTATGGCTAAAAAGTTGAAAATTTTAGCAAAAATTCCTTATTCTTATTTTTTTCGATCTATCTTAAGCTGCATAACTCGGATGCTTGGAAGTGCCCATTTTGGTATGTTTTCAGGTACATTTTGACGATTTTGAGATTTTTCCCGGTTTTTGATCCATGATTACCGACTCGTCACGGCAGGTATATGATCTTCACTAGCATATAGGTTAGGGAAATCACTTTCCGTTGCATCTTGCATACTAGCCTCCATACTGATCACTTGCCTTAGGGTCGATCCCGTCAGGTCATGAGTATTACACCCATTTCACTCGCCGATTATTTAATCATGACTTGATGGTAGAGCCTTCCTTTACATGGGCTTCCTAGTTAGTTCCTCGCTATCACTTGTTGCCCATGCTGCGTTTTATGTAGGCTTGGGAGTCCTCTTTAGTCCCGCCATGTCTTATGTGTTGAAGCTTCATTCTTCTTCTTCATCACTTATCATTTTTTCTGGCTTTTACCCTAGAGGCTCCCTGGTGTCGTTAAGTTGTATTACTGCATTGCATATTGGCTGCTTGTTTATCCTGGCCTTTAGCCGGCTTCATTTGGACTCGATGTTTAAGCCAACTTTTGACCTTGACTCTCTGTACAAGTTAACCATTGCATGCACTTAGCTATCACGACTTGATACCTGTTTACCCATGGATGGAACGTTCCTCTGAGTATCACTTACTAGTTTTCGCCACCTTGCATTGAGCATAGGATTGTTCCAATCCCAGGAACTAGTGCATCTGCTTTCTTGATACTCGTTCTATCCATTGTACCATAGCATTCTTTTATTCTTTTTCAGGCTTATTATATGAAAAAGACAAAAAAAATCAAATATAACAAAAAGAGCGGGAACGAGATGTATCTTTGTTGTTTTGATGGCAGTACAGAGTCAGTTTGTCACCCTTGAACAAAGCACATATACTTATATATATTTCCTTCATTTGGGATGGTTTTAGTTTTGACCTAGGTTCAGCCTTTACCATGTTTCACTTGTCAGTTCTCCCCCGGTTGGTTATCTCTTCCAATCATATGGAGAGTTTGTTTGCCTCCTACATGACAGACTTATACAGTGTCACTTTTTACTGCCATGGTCATCACGAGTCGTGCTTTTGTTCAAGGGAAGTTTAACCTGAGTCGGCCATTCTGCGGTGTCTCTTGACTCATTATTCAGTCGGCCTTCCCGGTCTTGTCAGTATCATGTTCTATCACATCAAATGTTTTGGTCTTCTGCTCGTGCTGGTTTGAGAAGGTCCTCATTGACTTCTTGCCGGCGGGTTTGTCTCTTATAGACTACGACACATTGCTCTGAGAGAAAACCTAGAGCCGCACCCTGGGCCTATTTCCATCATTGATAGGTGACCTTGTGCTCAGCATTTGATCATCATCATGGGTCTTTGACTGAGTGGTTTCCCCTGTGTTTGACGTCAGCACACATTATCACACTTGGGATTCGTGCAGTACCTTGATTTCCATTTGACCCTATCGGTGGATTTCTTGCCTCTGTGTCAGCTTTCATTATTGGTTGGTTCAGAGGGTTTCTTCTGTGCGCTAGCTTCATCTTGTGCATGTCGGAAACGTACTTCGGTTTTGGTTCCATCACTCTACTTCGTCCAATTCCTTCCAAATCTTGGCCTGCGGTTTACACTCGCGCTAGACTGACGTGGGATGCCTTAATGCCTTCCTTCCAGCAAATATTTTCCCATCGACTCCGACTCATTGCTCTGGGAATAAGGTCTAGAGTCTTTTTGTCAGTACCTTAGGGTTTGCAGTCATCAGTGGCAGACTCTTCGCTATCGACAGTGGGGATTCATCATTACCTCCTGATTGGTAGATTCTTTCAAGTGTTCGACTTCAACTCATTCATTCGCACTTGTTAGATTGTACTGGGGCACCTTGACACTCATTATCATTATCGGTGGGTTGTCTCGCGTTGGTTAACGGTAAACATCATTGACCGGTAATCCAACGATTTCTCACATGGTAGACTTCAACTCATTTATTCCCATTGTGTAGAATTGTTCCATAGTGATCGGTGAAGACCTCGGGTTGCATCAGCATTTTTCGGTTCACTTTTGATAGTCCATTTCAGTTTCTGCCAGTGATGTCGTCCACCCTTATATGTTGCAGTTCAGTACAGCAGCATCCTATATGTTGGCTCCCGAGTTGCGTGATTGTACCGGTTGTTACACATCTTATGATTCGGTACTTGGAGATTCAGTTACTTATTTGATCAGACATCCAGTTGCACCATCTTTGATCAGCTTTTTATATGTGATACTTGGACATTGATTCAGACTTGTATTTCCGGGCCATGCTCAGATGATTCATTGTGTACTTTCAGTTCAGCTATACTTGTATACATGTTGGATCTATTTAGTACTTTCCATATGATGTATTTTTAACTGAGCATGGGTATGCCCGCCTCAACATGAGTTGACTCTCTGTTTTCTTTCATTGGTTTTTGGCAGGCTGAAATCTGGTGAAGTCCTCTCTTGTCCTTGCGAAGTTCTTTCTATGTGCATAATACATTTCGGCCATCATGTACCCCTTCTGACCTCATATATTAGGGGGCATCTGTTATAGCATCATTTCTCACTTTCATATGATTCATGATTGCTTATATGGCTTTGGGCACCCATTCCTACAGACTTGGACAAATTCACTTAAAAACAGTGTAAAAATCCCCATACGCGACTATGCCCGTGCTTTTCCGCGTGTATACGCGAGTCCAACTAGACTTTTCCGCGTATGCCATTAAAATGATTAAAAAATATATAATTATTCCCTATTTTCGAGCTGGGTTGATGGTTACTCAGGTAGTTCAACCACCCCAGCACGTGGCCAACTGTTTCCAACTGTTGAAACTACTTGGAGGGAGTATAAAACCCCTCATGTGTATGGCCTAAGGGAGAGAGAGAATTATTGATATTATACTCTGTTGGTATTCCCTATCCAAGTCTGATTCCCCGTGCCTCCTGCACTTTCCCAGTTCATTACAGGAAACCCTTGTTTCCTTGAGATGCTCATCTCCCTATATCTCATCTCGTATGCACCAGTTTGGAAGGAGTCTTAGCGAGGCAAGGGCGGGACGGATCCGGACGACGGTCTGCTCGAAGATCGTGGAAGGATTCAGGTGATCTCTCCACTCGTTACTTTTGTACATGCTATTTATAATACAGAAGTACCATGCTGTTCCCGAAATATACGTGTTAGTGTATGCTTATATGTATGAGAAAATTGTTATTTAAGCATTCATTATGATCTATTTCATGTTTTATATGAATTTCACTAACATTTAGAGTAGATATATGCTGTACAGCCAGTTCTTCATGCTTGTTTCTTCTTGTCTTTCAGGTTAAGAAGGAAGGACGGTTGCTGGGGGGTTGGACCCTGCGGGATCTGCTTCAACCGTAGGACCTACGGGTAACTTTCTCATTCTACTCTATTTAGTTTTTCTGAACATGCATGGTTGTGTGAGTCCTTCTTAAGTAGCATGCCCCTGCTCTGTGGAGGTTGTAACCCAACAAACCTCTAGGGTGATATTCCCCGAAACACCAATCACCAGTCCTCAATACCATAACACTTTCAGCAACTCTTCTGACAGAATATAGTCCAACATTTGCATGAGGAATGCAAAGGTAATCCACCGGGATGTGGCCAAATGACGACTCTGCTGCATTTGCACGAGGAATACAAAGGCAATGGGAATGCTAGCTACGATTGAGAGATTATAGACACACAAGAGGAGGAAAATATATGCAGAGATTACAAGATAATAATAGGTAATGGCCTAAACATTTCGATCCATGCCTTGTTTTCTTTCTATGACACTAAATTCTATTGGCGATTTCGGCTACGGTGAAGTCTCGGTTTATTTTGAATTTCTAGTCCATTACGTTTGCTTCTTCATCGAACCCACGAGAGAGTTTATATAGTAGGAGGGCTATGTATCCAGAGGCATGAGGGATTTGTCCAACAATCATAACCACCATCCGAACTCTCGACCTGCGTTTGCACTGCCCACACTGGATTTTGCAGCATTTGTTTCGCAATCATTGTATCGAACAATCCAGCACTAGCGAAACCAAAGTTTATTTGAAGATGACAGGGAGTATCATCAACACCATTCAACACTATCAGAAGGAATAGGCGTTGACTGTTGAAATATTTTAACACTTCACACCGTCGAATCCATAACCCGACTCCCACTCATGCAGTCTCACAACCCATATCCAATTCTGTAGCAGTCGGCCGAAGGGCAGATTCTGTAGTTGCATTTGGTCATCCTAATATAAGCATTCTATTTACATGCACTTGGGATGGTTGGCCTCACCTGCATCATGTAGGTGACGATTTGGAAGACGACTTGGTAGCAATACAAGGACCTGGGTTCACGCCCAATTGTTGGCTCTAATACAATTTTTTTTTTCCTTTAAATTTGAGACAAACATTGACATCTTATTGAAGAAAGCAGAATTGAAAACAAGAAAATAGGATGGGCATGCATTGGTATTGAATTATCCGCAAGATATTCCTGAAGGTGCACTGGTGTGGGTCTGGAAATTTATGCAAAGGGATTCCAATAATTTTTCTATATATTTAGCGTGATATCATATGGGGAGTGAGTTCAGAGGATTGGGGGGGTGATATGATCAGGATTGATTGTGCACATGAACAAGCTGCTTTAATTTGTAGAGAATGCCTTGTTCTTACAGTGTCGAGTGTATTTTATGATGACCTCATCAAGTGTTTCTGTATGTGAATCCTCTATGTTATTCTTTTACAATATCATTGGGTATTCACTAGATGAGTTTTTTTCTTTCTTCTTGATTGCAATATCAATCATTTGGAGGAAATAGCTGCCCCAATGGGGGATGGGCTGTTTTGAATGCTGAAGAAGGTGAGATGGCCCGTACAAGAGCAGAGAGATAGATGTGAGGAGGAGCCCATGAGATGCCATGTACACAACTGTGGGATGAGTGTGAGCATGAGTTCTCAGGAGAAACGATAAACTTGTGGAGGTGCTTTTATGACTATACGACATTTCTCTTATGCCGTTGGGTGTCATAATATTACAGGTTTTAGACTAGATGTGTTGACATGCAGCCATCTATGTTGAGAATATCTTGTTCTTACTGGTTTTGGGCTATATTGGGATATTCTCATCTAGTGTTCCTTTATGTGTTTCCTGAAGTTATCTTTAACAAGGTCTCTCTGGGTAATCACATGATGAGATTTTAATATGTCAACATTTGATCTTATGAGTTTTTCAGAGGCGGTCGAGATTGGGATGACCATTTCATGATTGTGATAGCATTTTATATTCTCAGTTCTATTTATCACACTCATAAGTCTAATGGTTTGCCACGCCGATGATGGTTCAAACTTATCGTCATCATCACAGACAATAACATATGAATCTGTATCGTATGGTTCTGATATCTACAACAAGTGGTATATTTTATGGCATAAGTGGATGGATTCTTATATTGTCTCCCGTCCATGCAGGAGTATTAGCATTAGATTTCGCAAAAGATGGTGGTCTATTCCCGGCTGTATGTGTTGCTATTGTTGTCACCTATAGCTTGTCGACCATTGCTCTGCTTAGTCTGGTAACCGGGTTTTTCTATTTTGTGCCGTTACTTGATCATTCTCCGGGTAAATTTGAATTTGTTGTCGTTGGAACTGTACTGATGGGCTCACATTGCCGTCATTTTTCTTGGCTCATACAATGCATATCTAATATGGAATGATAGTCATGTCCTTTTTCAAGTCTATTAATTCCTTTCTGGGATTTGGCATTGAAGGCAAGACGTTTCGATGCCATCCTAATTTATGACTATCTTTGGTCTCAAATAGAATAATCTTACATTCTTCATTTCGAGGCATCTCTGTCGACATTCGGGGATCTTGAATGATGGGATTAGGTGGGTTGGGGATGCTGTACACACACTAAACCGATCTTTCAACTGTCACCATTATCTCCAATCGATTGGTTTTTATTTTATGCGTCTGCTCTGACAATTGGTATAGGGTTTTTTTTTTTACGGCTATCAACATCATCCTCTATCATTTATCCAGCCTTCTCCTTCTCCATGCATGGGGTACCTTCTTCTGTGTGATCATACACCACAAAGCCACATTTGGATATTGCTATGTCTTTCTTGATATCACCATATCCATGTCTATTAATATGGGGGACTGTTATGACACCTACCATTTATCATATCTTCCCCCTCGATTTGCTGACATTTGATTCCTGGGTAATTGAGTCCAGTCTCCACGCTGTCTTTTTTAATTTTTTCCTTCACGTTCTATCGTATTGCTGCGGTTTTTCAATGACGGTTCTCTGAGTCATCAGGTGATATTAGATTTTATTGCTTAGCTGCTGCTCTCATGGTGGGTACAATTGACTCCTTATCCAAAATTCCCGCTTCTCGGGTGAAGCATCCAGAATCAAATGCATATGACCATAGTAATTCCATGGTGCAGGACGATGTCAATGCGCTAATTGTAAAATAGGTTTTCCAAAACTCATCTGTTGATGCTTCCCGTGCGCTCGGTGGCCATAAGAATCAGAAGCGTTGCGGTCGTCGCAAGAAGTATTCTTGCTTTAAACATAAGATGGAAATCAAGGAAGTGACATTACACTATGATGATATTTGTGGGAGGGTTGCGAGCCTACAGAAGCGGGAGGTTATCGACAGATGGATGTTCCCGAATAACAGTGAGTTTGATACGTCCAAATGGATTAGAAAACATTGGAATCTAATTATTAGTTATACTCCAAAGGTGAGTATTCTCATCAACGGTTGGTTCAGCATACATTTTTTGGACGATAAAGATGTTCACAAGATTACCAGTAGGACCTGGGTGCGTGGTAGGAGTTTTATGCAGTTAATTTCTTGGTATCTGGGATTCAATCCAGTAATGGAGGCCCCTCGCAGTCATGTTATTTGGGTGAAGCTCCCGGGTCTCCCCCTGGAATTCTGGACCCTTAAGGCTCTTTGGGCAATAGGTAACTCTATTGGCTCCACTAAATACATCGACCCAAGCATATTGGGTTGTAGTGATAAGCAAATTGCGTGGATTTTGGTTGAGCTCGATTATTCGAGGGGTTTGCCTGGTAATATTGATATTGTCTGGGGCAACAAGAGGCATAGGCAGCGCATTGATTTTTGGGGCATTCCTTTCCGATGTTTAATTTGTCACTGCATTGGACACCTTAGGGGACATTGTCCATATTGTTTGCGTATGTTCCGCTTTGGTGACGCATCCACTGTTGTGGCTGATGGTCGGCGGACAAATGCTGCTTCTGGTACTTCTGGCGGTTTAAACTCAGGTAATCCTAGCCCCATCAACTCTGATGAAGAAGCTTTTGTCACTGCTCAGGATCAGTCAGATGGAATTCTAAATAATATTCGTGTACTGGATCCAAAATATAATCATGAGTCTTTTGATGATTTCTCTTTTCTCTGGTCATCTGTGCCTATGGGTCTGGGGAATGGCTTGCCCCATGTTTCTAGCCAAAAAACATCTCTGGATATCAGTGACGATGAGGTTCCCATAACTCACTCTGTGACCATTCTCGACGATACCCCACATGGTAATTCGTATTCTGATGTTGGTCATGCCTCGTCACGTGATGACCCCCCTCTTTGTCCTTCCACAAACTTTTACATTGGAGAATCGTCTACTCCTCCTCCCACTTCATCTTCTGGTCCCCCTATGACTCTTGAAATACAGCCCGATTCCGTTGATCCCATCAACCTACCAGATTCCCCTAGGAACTCTGTCGGTAGTGATCTTGAATCTATCCTGGATAATCCCAATATCGACCTTGCTGCCCTCACTGTTTTCGATAAACCTCCTACATCTACCGATACTAGATCATCACTCCTCTCATCTAATCCTCCTGTAAGGCATAACCCAAAGTCGGTCAATAAATACTCTAGGGAAAATTTTAAAGCCATATCCCTTTTCTTGGAGAATGATGATAATCTTACCGATATTCCGATATCGATGAGTGAAGGCACATGGGGCAATCCTTGGGCGCTTAGAGAAAGCCACCCGGCGCTGGATTCAACATGAATCACATCCTATATATGAATATTAGGGGGATGGGCAATGCCTCCAAAGCACATTGCCTAAGGGACATTCTTTTTTCTGTAAATCCGATCATTTTTTTCGGCCAATAAACTATGTGTGCTCAGGAGCGGGCCATCAAGATTTTTCTGAGTTTTAAGACTGGGTGGAATGGTGCTGCAGTTGATGCCGTGGGGCATTCTGGAGGTTTGATCGCTATCTGGAATCCTGATATTGCATCCTTCAAAGCTTACAAGTTCTTCGGGGGGATTTTGCTATCTGGTTGTCTCAGAGGTATGGAGGATTATGTTAATATTATCAATATATATGCCCCCTATAGCAACAGACAGTCCTTCTGGAAAATAATGGTCGCTTTGGGTATTCTTACATTGCACAATTTAATCTTGATGGGGGATTTTAATTCCACAATGCATCCTGATGAAATATGGGGTACATCTGCCAGACCGGATCCTCTTTCCTCCTTTCTGTGTGATATGCTTTTTGATCTCCATTTGGTTGATATTCGCCCGCGCCCTCTTTTACCGACTTGGATGAACAAGTGGGCCGATGCTCACTATATTGGTAAAAGATTGGATCGGGCAATGATCCACGCTAATCTTGTTGATAAATGGGGTATGCTTCGATTTGATGTTATTGTCTCAGACATTTCCGACCATATGCCAATCAAGCTCTCATGGAAATCTAATGCCATTACTAAAGGTCAGCCATTCAAATTTAATAGAATATGGCTTGAGGATGAGGATTATACTAATATGGTTAACAGTGTATGGCAACAAGAAGTAGATGATGTGGGTCTCAAGGATTGGGGTCGTTTTCATTTTAAACTCCAGAAGATTAAGAAGGCGTCCAAGGAATGGGAGATAAGGAAAAAGGCTGCTCTCAAAAAATAATTTCAAGAGATCTCTTCGAATATGGCGGGTCTATATGCTTCCTTCTCGGTTACATGCCCTGATGAATTTGCTTTGAGTCTATTAAATGAACTTGGTTGTAGGAATCAGGAAATTTTGAGGATCGAGGAGGTTACATGGAGGTTAAAGAGAAGAATCTTATGGCTAAGGGAGGGCAATCTCAACACTCATTTTTTCCATAAAACAGCAAATGCTCGGCGAAATAGGAACGCCATATGGCATATTAAAAAGAGTGATGACAGTTTTGCTTACTTTACATCTAAGATCCAAGAAGAAGCTTTTGCATATTTTTCTAAGTTCTACATGAATGATCTCTCGATTAATGCCGAGAATCAATCCTGGGTTCTCGACCATGTCTCCAGATTCTTTGATGATGAGGCTATTGCATTAATCGATCAATGTATTACAGGGAATGAGGTGCTTATGGTCCTGAAATCTTTTCCCCGTGACAAATGCCCGGGGCCAGATGGGTGGCCTGCGGAATTTGTTATCTATTTCTTTGATTTACTGGGGGCTGAACTTACTGATATGATGGAATTATTCCGCAAAAGGGGTATTATGCCTGCAAATTTGAATTCTACTTTTATTGCTCTCATCCCTAAAATCACGGATCCTCAGTCTTTTACTGATTTTAGACCCATTGCTCTTTGTAATCTCATTTACAAAGTCATCTCAAAGATTATTGCTAATCGTATAAAAGCTGTTTTATCTGCCAATATTTCAGTGGAGAAATATGGTTTTCTCAAAGGAAGGTCTATACATGACGCTATCACCATAGCTCAGGAGATTCTTCATTCCGTGCACACGGATAAACAAGAAGCTCTGGTCATGAAGGTGGATTTACACAAGGCATACGACTCTGTTGATTGGTCTTTCTTTCGGGTCTTATTGCTCAAGATTGGCCTTCCCATCCGGATTATTCGTTGGATCATGTCTTGTGTATCGAATGTTAGATATGATGTTATTGTGAATGGATTTCCATCTCATTTTTTTGAGGCTGGTCACGCTTTGATCCAGGGATGTGCCTTATCCCCACTTATTTTCATCCTTGTTATGGATGGGTTCAGTAAGCTAATGCATTCTGCAGAACAGAAGGGTTTTATCAAGGGATTTGTTTTTTCAAACACTGTTTCTACATCGCATTCTCTTTTCATTGATGACCTATTGCTCTTTGGTTATCTGATTAGAAATCATTGGTTCTATATTCGTATTATGTTTATGAGATTCGAAACTGCTACAGGATTAAGTATCAATTGTAGCAAATCCTTTCTCTTATATGAGTATGGTGATATTCAGGAACTCAATTTTATTGCTGAGTTTTTGGGTGTTGGAATTCGCCAGATTTCTATGGGTTTCAAATACTTGGGTTATATTATTAAACCCTATGGATACAAAAAAAGCGACTGGAATTGGATTGTTGACAGATTTCGGGATTAGATTCAGCGTTGGACCCATCGTTGGTTGTCATAGGGTGGACGGCTTATTATGATCCAATCTATTTTATCGCAGATGATTGTGTTTTGGGGTCATCTTTTCTATCTCCCAACTGCTGTTATTTCCAAGATCAATAGCATTATCACACAATTTCTTTGGGGTGGGGCTAACATGGACAAGAAATATCCTCTCTGTAGTTTATCAGCTATCAGCAAACCTAAGGATATGGATGGATGGGGAATCCTGTGTACCCGTGACTTCAATAGTGCCCTGTTAACTAAGTCTTTTTGGCGGGCTATTACTGGTACAGGCATATGGAATGATATTAATAGAGCTAAATATTTTCATGGTGATGCTCTGTTATTGATCAGTTGTAATGATTTCTCTTTCCCTCGCAACATCTCATGCATTTTGCGCAGTTTCAAAATGATCTTGGTTCATATTTCTCCTCGATTAAGTTGGCAATTTCGTGACGGGAGTAGCATTCCCATTGGGTCGCTCAACTTTCTCTCGCTGACGCCACAATCTGCCCCATCCTAGCGACTTCTACATGCTCTGACTCAGCGAGGTATACTGTATTATTCACAAGATATTTATTATTGGTCTTTCGGTGCTCCTATTTTAAAATCTGTTGAACAACTAGGTTTAGAAGGGACTGATGCTGATGAATGGGTTCTGTTTCGGGATCATCTGTGTTGTGCTGGTCTTTTTTATGCACCTGGTGGTGACCAAATAATTTGGAATGGTCCACTAAAAGATAACATGGTAATTGTGAAGGAGGTATACCGTAATATCATTGTCACACCTCTACAGCTTCATGTCTCCAAAATTTTCTTTCTTTTCTGGCAAAGGAAAATTCCAACAAAAATCACAATCTTTGGGTGGCTAGTATGGCGGGGAAAAGTTCTAACATGGGATAATCGCAGGAAGAGGGGTCATCAGGGTCCCAATCGATGTTTTATCTGCTGTTCGGCAGATGAATCTATTTCTCATTTATTCTTCACTTGCCCCATAGTTGTCAGACTCTGGAAATTGTTCAGTTCTTTCATTCTGAATCCATCATGGATTCCTATGGATTTCATTTCAGCTGCATACGAATGGGACAAACTGAGTAGTAAATATAGATCACTTCCCTTTTATCTTACATGGGAGGTCTGGCTGGCAAGGAACCATCTGATTTTTGAGCATAAGCCTTTCCATATTCAATGGGTATATCTGGCTATTAAATCATGGGTGGATGATTGTCCTCTACAACTTTTCGATGTTGTACATGGCTCTCATCGCATAAGACCACACGAGATTGGAATCCCTACCATATTATTTGATGGTTCATCCACAGATGGTAATACTGGATGTGGTGTATGGATCAAGCTTTCTGATCGGGAATGTTTCCACATTTTCTGGAATGGAGGTCCTGGTTCTAACAACAAGGCTGAGATTATGGCGCTATGGGGGGATCTCCTGGCTACTTCAGACCTTCAAATCCAGGATGTTAACATATATGGGGACTCTCAGCTGATCATTGGTTGTATTACCAACAAATTTGGTATGGTTTCCCCACAGCTCGAAGGCTGGATTAACAGGACACAACGTCTGTGGCGTAGATTGAACTGCCTTCCCATTAATCATATTTTCCGTGAAAACAACACTCGGGCTGATCGGCTATCCAAGAAGGGACTTCTGGCTGATTTTGGATCTATGAAGATCATTCATTTTTTTGATGGCAAAAAGATCAGGGAATTTTCCATTCCCATCCCATGAATATCTTCTTTTCAGTACTATGCTTCCATTTTTTGTCTAACCAGTGTTATACAGGGAGTTCTGGTATTATGACACAGGATTTTGGTTTTGGGTTACTGGATGATCTTGCTTTTATCACTCTTGAATTTCCAATATCCTCCATATCAAGTGAGCCTGGACTATAAAACATCAAGTGAGCCTATTCCTAATTATCAAGCGAGCCGGATCTTAATTTCAAGCGAGCCTGATTTTATATTTTCCAAGTGAGCCTGAATGACTCCTTTCCTGCTAGATTAAAGGGCGTTTATAAAGCTATAAGAGTACAGGCCAATATTTTTCAAGCGAGTCAGTTCTTCAGCATTTCTAAGCTATAACAGTATAGTTATAACATTTACAAGCGAGCCCAATCTCAGCATTTTTGATATTTGCATTGCACACTCCGTTATTTGATTTGGCATCTCATCTTATCATACAAGTGACAGAACAGGGGTGAACTGGACTTTTCTCTCCCTGTTTTGCACTTTAATCATTCTCAAGTCTCCGATGTCATATCTGATTTTGTCTGCCTGTCATTTTGATTGATGGGAGATGTTTTATGATGTATCCATCCTTCTCTGGTTTTCTTGTTTTGTTTATCATGCTGCTTCCATTTGTATGGGAAGGATTTTCCCGCTAATGAGGATGCCAAATTTTTTCTATCTGCTCATTCACTCCATAATGAGCATAATTTAACTGGCTTTATATGGTGGATTTCTCGCTGTAGGCTACACAGCTGAGAATTATTGGACAATGTACTGTTTATATTTATAATATAATCAACGTTTTTTTCTTCTGAAAAAAAACTGAGAGAAATCGTTGAACAATATGGACCCCAGAACTGGAACTCCGTAGCTGAGAAACTCCATGGTAGATCAGGTAAAGGACTGGCTCAATGTAACAATAATACAAGGGATTGTTTGTTTGCAAATCTATCAAAAATAATCACTTTCCCAATTCCCTAGTTTGTATTAATATATGAATTAAACAATCACCATAGACTAATTCGCCCTAAAGATGCTCTTTCTTTGACAATACCCTATGATGTGGCCTCAATGTAATCCGAAACCCTAGCTTGGGTTGTGGTTTAATAGTAGACCTGTTGAGTTCTCTAAGAAATCATCTATGGTTTTTTTTCTTTCTGAGATTTCCCAAGAAACACAATCCTGGTGTTTTCATACTGCTTGGGCTTAATATTTTGCAGTTTGTACATGGATTTGCAAAAGCAACTGTTCTCTTTTCTTATAATCACAACAACCTTGTGTACATGGATTACATGAATCTGTAACAAATTTGCACATATTTCTGCCGGCTTGATGAAGTGGGTGAAGATTGGAGATTTCCTATCATTATGGAGAAAGGCGTTGGCATAACGATTTTTCGTTGAGGTTTTGCTAGACCCAGGGAATAGAACTTGCGTCAGCTGCAAATATTCTCGGTGTTTTAGTTTATTTGGAAATTTTAATGCATAGAATCCACACACGGCTGTCGTTAGGCATTTGTTAAGATACATGCAATATGGAGTCACAAAAATTTCAGAAAAGCATCTACAGAATTTGTGACTGTGGCATATTAAAACAACAAGGAAAACAAAAAATTAAAGACAAAAGTATAAATGTACATGTCACATTAAGCATGTATGACCTTTTAGCCATGTTCCGCACCATTCAAGAGGTCATGGATGAGGAAGGTCACCTCCAGAAGTTCCACAACAATTTTGGAGAGCCCATCAACAGTGGAATTGAGTTCATGCAACATATGTGTGATAGTGGAATTGAGTTCATGCAGTATATGTGTTAAAGATATCCCTTCAAAAGAGGAGAGTTTTCTTTATGTCTTGAAGAATAGAGTGAAGGTAGATATTCTCAATTTGGATTTTATTGTTTGCCCAGTAGATGGCAGGCCTGAAATCCCCCATGGTCCATTACTCGATTATTAGAAAATTGTAGCAAGGTGCACTTAATGCAATAAATTATGAATGGTTGTTTGTACCTTGCCTAAGAGCGATACTATATTGGTACATCATGTGATTGAGTGATAAATAAAACCACACTAACACCACAATGTGTTAGGTGCCCTTAAGCTGCTTTGTAAGAGGGCGCATGATCATGATGCACCTCCTCTATGGCTTGTGATCAGCTCTATGTTTCATGCATAATTTTACCACTCAACCCATTGTGGTATCTAGAAGGATGTTTCAAGTGTTGAAGATAACTTTGTTCCTAGCCTACCAAATATTGTTTACCAAAATAGTGGGAATGCCCATGGAAGAAGTTGTCTTTATTGTCCAGCCATGTCATGAGATTGTCTGCCAAACTTGTGGAAGACCATGAGCCATTTATATGCAATTATGACACTACTATGTCGATTAATTGCATTGTGTATGCAAAGGAGATAATTAAGTGTGCAATGCTCTTTGATGAATATTTGCATTAATAGTAGAAACTAGGGCCTTCCTAGTTCATCTTCATGAGATTGTCCCAAGTTAAAAGTTTGTTATTTAATGCTAGCCAAAGTGTAGTTTTATATTTTAGGGGTGCTTGTATTTTTTGTAGAGGTTTCCACCGACAGTGTGTTTCCCCAGTAAATAGGGAATCAATGTGAGACTCACAGCCCAATTTTGTAGTGAAGTCCCCATTGTTGGGATTTTTTGACAATAACAACTTAACATTGATCTCCTTCCAAAGCTTGATGAGATTTGTAGTGAGGGGATTGAAACATGTTTCCCATTCTACAACATCTTGTCCAACAAGGTGCAAATTTGTGAAATTTTTCCATCCTGTAGGCCCCCATGCTATGTGGGATTGTGCTTTTACATTTGTGAGGACATAACATCACTTTTAATTTAAGTGCTTGGTGAACTTGTTTGATAATCTATAGGCATCAACTAATCCCATGCATGGATCTAGTCCTAGCTTCACACTTACACGATTACCAATTTCTGATGCCGACCATTCTCCAATGAGAGGGAAGGCTTGTATGAAGGATTCTAGACATTTGGTCCCTTTCTAGATTTCCTTGGTTAGTAGATCTAGTCCACGAATGCGGAGGTTGGGAGATATTTGGATTTGAGAGTTTTCCCTTGGAGGGATGTGTTATGAATTAGCTGCCAAAGGTTTTAGGTTACTAGTGAGTTGTTGAAGAGAACAATATTTTCTAAACCCCCAATTGCCAATTTTTTGGGGAGAACAAGTCTATCCCATTTTACCAGGTGATGTTTCTGTTGCTTCCTTTGCTAGGCCAAAGAAAATTTATACAGGTCTTTCAAATTTTTAGCTTTATATTTTTATATATATAGAATATTAGGAAATTTATACAAGTCTTTTAAATTTTTAGCTTTATATATATATATATATATATAATATTTTTTTTGTTAATAAATTCTCCACTTATTTTTTTCTTTAGAAGAAAAAATAATAATTTTATTCAACTTGAAAATATCGAAAAAATTACATTTTTCAAATGCACGAGGGCATTACAGTCACATTATCCAAAAGGCCTGCCAAAAATAAGAGCTCAAAGCTCTCTAGTTCACATTCCTCCAATTTAAGGTCCATGAAACATCTTTAAAAAATTGGGCATAGGCTCCCCACATAGCCCTCCAAAAATCCCCAAGAAACCTTAGATAAATAAAATCCTAGGCCAAAGTTTGAGGAAAACTAACAGGATAAGCACGTAGGCTTGCCAAAACCTAGAAGGAGCAACAAAGAAATCTTGAACCCCCCATTAAAAGAATCTTGGACACACTCTGAGAAAGCCCAAGAAACCCCACAAAAATTGTGGCAAAAACGCTTGGCAGATGAAAACAACTGCAACAAAAACAACATCAAATACCCATGAAAAGAGAAACCTAGCCAAGACAACTTAAGAACCACCATGAAACTGCACCTGCAAAGCCTACCTCCACTGTAGTAGAAAAACAGGCATGAATTAGGGATAGATGACCAAGTAACAAGGATAACAACTTTAGAGTACATAACTTCCTGACAAGTACTAAGGCTATGATTGGAACCATTGATTGATCAGTTGCATTGAATAAGCGGACATCTAATGCATGCCAACACCTACCAAATAATACATCAAAATTTTTTTAACCGTATTGTCTAGGATGCTTTATCTTTTCACCTGTTGAATGTTTTGGAAAATGATCTTCAATGTTTGCATATCCTTATTGCATTTTCGAATGGCTAGTGCTATTCCCAACCCTTGAACTTTTGTGGCCGCCACTTCTTTTTAGCAGCCATAGTGTCATTTGTTGTAACTGAAGCACTGTACGAATTCTCACAACTATTACTGCAACCTTTTCCTAGTTTCAATATTTTGTGCAAGGAATACAATAAAATATTAACATTCAAACCTCCTCAACAACTCTATACTAAAGATAGCAATAGGATGTTGAGATCCCTTTTCTACTTCAAGAAAAATTATGAAAATATTTTAGGAAAGACTATAATAATGCTCTCAATCAATCAGTTCCATGATACAAGTTGACGATAACATGATAATGGAGTTGGTTTTGCAACAATCCTCCAAAAATGGCACCACAAAGTACGGTTCCTCCTCCAAGTGGTTGACCATGTATCTACCTTCACGAACAATGAATGAATCCTCCTTAGAAGCATGTGTGGCCTCCTCCAAAGTGGATTCCTTCTTCAAACCTTGAATGAATGCACAAAGACCATGCAAAACTCTAATAAAGTGGAACTTGTGGCATCATGAGTATAACTTTCTATCAATATTCAATGCAGAAGGCTCCATTTGGAAAATTCCATGGTAGATGTACATTCTACAAAGGATAAGGTGAAGTAATTATCAATGAGTGGACATCCTCATCATAATAGCTTGGAAATGTGTGCAAGGTGACTTCCTCTCATATAAGGTGTCCTCCCCATTGACTAAAAAATTCCTCAAAGGGGTAATGACTCTTAAAATATTTGTTGAAATTGTGAGTGCCTTATAATCATATGTTTGGCCAACATATCAATTGTTTTCCTTGATGAACAGATCTGAAAAAGGTGTTTGAATTATCGCTGGAGATGCAAGCGAGATTTGAACACATTGAAATAGATCTGAGAGAAAGTCGTATATTCTTCACATAGGTAGAAGAATCGATCACGCAACACTCTGAATGTATGTGCGACTGCTAATATATTTCATGTTACCTTATTTTTTATAAATGCTAAGTATAGTTTTTTGGAAATTATCAGCTATTCACTAGTGGCTTGGCCTCTTCAAGTGTGTAAAAAAACATCAAATTGTTCTAAAATATTTTCTATAAGTTGTATAAATTTGTTGATTTGTAAGCAGTGACGTGTTTAGCTAGAAACAACCCTCATAAACTATTTTAATTTTCACATCTGATAAATTCAAAGTAGTATAGGGCTTCTTCATGTTGTTTTGGATTTCTTAGCCTACATGAACTTTGTCTTGCTTTAATTTTTTTTAATTTGAATTTTTTCATGAAATTTGTTTTAGTTCTTTTTGTCAGAACTCATTAGGCTCTAGAATGTGTGCATCAATATTCTCCTGCCATTCTTGAGAGTTAGTTTTGTCTATAGAAAATTTCAAAAAATTGTCCAAAACTCTCTTTTGACAGCGCACAGAAACTTATTTATCTAGTCCATTTAGGCCAATGACTTACTTATCTAGTGGACCATTCTATGTTTTGGGTGAAGGAGTCACACTTCTCAATTTTGAGAGAGTTTCATTTTACACCTGGGAAACCAGACATGCTTCCTTAGCGGCCAAGTTGGTCATGAATTCCTATTCGAGAAAATGGGCTTTATGTAATTATCCTGTGGCATACCTATTATCTATTGCATCATTTTACGCAACTGAATTGAGCTTCACGGTTTCTATTTCTTTGTCTATAACATGATTTGACATGTCCTTTACTGAATTTTATATCTGTAGCTCTCCAACACCTTTCTGTGACCTTCCTACTTTCTCCAAGTCACCAGACATTGTGGGTATTCTAATTGATGTTACAGGAGAGGTACAGTAGCAACCATTTGCCTCTTGGATGTTGAAATTGCTGAATATATGCCTTGTCGAAACAAGGCTTCAAGTAGAAGGCCTTATTAGTTCATCGTTCATGTCTGCATATTGTATTTTACTTGCTTAAGGATACGGTACATTACAAAGGCCTTGTTTCGACTTTATACATTTAGCATCATCATCACTCGATGCAGAAATAATTCCTATCAAGAATCTTGTGCATTCAATGGACCACTATTTATGATTTGACCATGGGTTCTTTCCTTCATACTTTATATGCCATATGCCCTAGATGCATTGTTGAATGTACAACTAAAGAGTGTTTTCTCAGACATTTCAAAATACAAGCAACAGAGAAATATTTGTGAACATAAAAACACTCTTGTCAATTTTAAAACTTCCATGATTGTTTTATGATATTGACATTGAATCTGATATCATCAAGAAGACAAAGTGCATAATTATGAGTATGTTGCCTAAGGTAGGGATCAAAGCAATGAGTGAAAATATTTTTGAGGTTTTGGACTTAGCAATGCAAGATCAGATTGCTGATGTCCCAGCTGAAGATGTTGCATCTATGCCAATTCTTGCATTCAATTCTAGTTATGATGTTATTACAACCATGTGTAGAATATTGGAGGTATTTGTTGAAGACAAATCTGTCAAAGTTTGTGAAATTTTAGCTCATGATATTGGATACATTGCATGTTTATCTGCTAGTCCTTTAGCCATTGATTATGCAACCAAATTTCTGTGTCAAATCCACAAAATGTTGGTTTGAAAGTGAATTTGGGAAACATAGATGTTCTTATATCAAGATTCTTTTGTGCTCAGTGTGATAAATAAATTTCAGCTGACTCAGGGAAAAGTGACCTTGATGTAACTTTATATCAGATATAAAGGAAATACATTCTTAATAATACAACTGTTAGAGTTTGCTTTTAGTATTTTTCAGTCTCTCTTTTCTCGACTTCTTTTTAGTGAATCATTATAGCAAGTTTGTTGCTATTGTGGGAATAATTTCTCGTCTTCTATGCCATGCAATCAAAAGTGGCCTTATGGGAACAAAACCTTTGTGGATAAAATACCTGGATATACTTCCACTTTATCAAAAGAAGTTTGTGAGGAGATATTTTTTTTTGAAAATCCGTTACATCATTGAGAATAATGTAATGGATATTTTGTTTGAACATGATGATGCATGCAACAAAACAAAAGAAGAAAATATGCTTGGAATATTGAAACATGATTTGGAAGCCACTGAGGATCCGGATGTATTTGAGACTTTGTTGGAAACGGTAGAAAAAATTATGAAAATGGTTGATGTCCATGGATATTTGATTTTTTTTCTCATCTTCTTTATTGATTGATCAACTTAACAATTCAAATAGTTGGGTAAGAGCAACAACTGCTAGGCTAATACATAAATCTGCTAGTTTTAAATAGAAGGGAGGAATTAGATCAATCCTTTTGAAGTTTGGTGGAATTAGAGATGAGTTGTTTGAATACTTGAAAGAATGGTTTGTCACACGCCTAGTTATGAGAATTTAATTTTCAGAGGTATACCAAGTGTAGATCTTGTTCATGAGATGGTCCCCGTGGTTCTTCCAAAGCTTGTAGTTTTACAACAACAGAATTGCCATGCATTAGCTTCTTTGCATGAATTGGAAACATATTTGAATACAATTTTTCCAGTTTTGCTGCTGGAATGGTGTCACAAGGCTCTATCGTTTGTGTTCCTTCACTCAAATAGAAACGAACTGGTTACTATAATGCAATTCTATGAAGCCCAGACATGATCTAATACTAGAGATATTTTTACTAGAGTGTTTCCATTCCTTCTTGAGAAGTTTGTACATTTCCTTAGGGATTCACACAGTGACAATACTGATGAAAGGGTATCAAAGGTTCTAGATATGATTTAAGAGGTGGCTAGTCTTGTCACTGGATCAGATGATATTCTAGGATTTTTAAGGAATTACTAGTTTCCATTTTGTTAATTTAGGGAAGAATTCCTTGTAAGCAAGGAGGAAGAGGTGAGAGTAATACGAGGTGACAAGTGGAAAGTGGGAATGTATCACAATGTTTTTGTAAAAATCTAATTGTAACCCACATTTTTAGGATACAAACAACCACCAATGACCCCATTGATTTCTCCATCAATTACAACATTAATTAACTTCATTATATTTTGGATTTTATGTACTACAATATATCTGCATTTGTGGCATTTCTCTCTTGTACGCTTCCTTTTATTTTTTAAATGCCACTTATATTACTTTAAGGAAAAGGATCAATTAGGAAAAGGAGAAATTAGTTACACTTGTGATATGTGTATGCACATATTTTCTCAAGCTCCACACAAAAGAAGGTTTGAGAACTACGGAAAAATATTTATGATGTTACTTATTTACAAATTTGAGAAAGCCTCAAGGGTTACAATCAAAATCTAGAAATTTTGTTTCTTGGTGGAATGTGAGACATTCTTGGATTTGTATAATGCTTCAATGCGTGTTTAGGATCTAGGTAAGTGTGAATGAATAAAAGCTTTCTGTCATTGTTCTATATTGGATTCCCATTCTCTCTAAGTTATCAAAGGCAAGTTAAAACCTTATTAGACTAAGGGACAACATATTCCATTACCAAAATTTAACCTTGCGGGGAAGTTCACTACACTTGTTTGATACTTCAACACATTTTAAGGGCATTCCAATAGAAATGTCATTGTTGTTGGATACACTGGCGTTGGTTAGTTTTAGAAAAGTTCTATTTTTCAAATATGTTGGTTTCATGAAGTAATATTTCCAACCAAGAGGATAAAGACTTGGCATTCTAGGACATAGTGGTGTTATTTCTTTCCTGTATTTGTGATTTATTAGTATTCCACCACTAATAACTTCATTATGTAGTTGTATGTTTAGTAGTATATTACAACAATGACTTGTTAAAGGAAAATTATTCTAGTTTGTTTGAACGTCATAAAATGGAAGGAAATCTAGCTTTGAATTAGAAAAATGGAATATATTCTGAAAAATATGTTTTTTGATCAAATATAGGCCAGTTGCCTAATCATTTAAACAAAAAAAAAACAGCGATGACAATAAACAATGATTTTGGACACGATGAATTACAGAACTCTCCAGCTCAAAAACACATTAGCGTATTCAGTTTTGTGTGCATCAGATAAAAATGAATGAGTAACATTAAGTTTGATTTGAATATTTATAGAACCATTTTAGAGATTCTAAATGGAAATTGTGTGTGCTAATCTTGCTCAATTAATTACAGGGAAAACAAGGGGCATACATAATTTTTTGGCTTATGGGAATTTGATTCCTTTTCCCTTGGAATAGTACGTTGATAATTAAATATTACTATATTGAAGCTATATTCCTGATTAGTATCACAATTTACAAAGTCTTGTCTTATTCTTTTTTAGTTTCTTGTTGTAATCATGTGTCTGCAATACTTTGCTCCACCCATTAGATTTCTACTAACCAGTTTTATTGTTGAAGTGTCACTTCTTCTTAGAGATAGCTAAAGGAAATGATACAAATAAAAAAGTGGAGCATGAGACATTATTAGTAGAAATTGCTAGCTCTGTTGTGTTTATTTGTGACATTTTACTTTCTTTGTTTATACAGGTCATCTAGTGGCCACTATTTCCCAACTAAAGAAAAATTGTTTGAGTTTCTTGCTTTTAAGGGGAAAATGACATTAAAAATATTGCTGATGTTGAGGTATATATCGTATCAATTCTTTATAGTCTACTTTAGTTTATATTCCAGTGTTCATGTCTTATACTCTGCATTGTAACTTTTTTTGTTTTCTTTTTGTAGAAAATGGACTCAGTCTTGATGGTAAGAAGTAAGGATTGAAGAAAGAGGGGAACAATAACACTAGAGTGAAAAAGAGAGATAAGTGTACTGGTCCAGTGGTACCCGTAGAGCCAATATCCCGCATAAGACAGATAGATAAAGAATAATGGTCAAGTTTTTAGAGTTGGTGAATTCACTTGCAATTCCTTGGCAAGATAATGATAATGTTTTGAAGTGATGAACAATATTTTATCTGTAAATTGTACTCCAACCAATATTAAGTTGGAAACTCATATTGTAATACTTGACATTTTATATAATATAATGTGGTTGGAATTATTTATAGTTGCACTTGATATTACTTGGTATTGTAAATAACATATGTAATTTTGCGTTTTCATATTAGATGAGCATGTAAATTGTATGACATTTTTTTTAAATTTAGTTGCAAAATCATACTAATTAATTTATGTGATTAATAATGAACACATAAAATCAGTCTAAAACTATTAAAATAGTAGTTTATATTGATTAATGATGAACACAAATAAAATGAATATACGACTAAATTAGTCATTTATAATGATTATTAATGAAAGTAAATGAAATGAATATAAACTACTAAATTAGTTGTTTATATAATGAATAAATGACCATTGCATATGATAAATTTGTGACTACAAATGACGACTAAATTTTGCATATATATGACTATTAGTAGATAATTTATAGTATCTTATAACACGACTAAAATTTAGTCATATTTCTTCGGTCATTAATTGGTTTCAAACAATGACTAAAATTTTCATATATATGACTATTAGTAGCTAATTTATAGTATCTTATAACACGACCAACATTTTGGTCATATTTCTTTGGTCATTAATGGGTTTTCTTGGGTGATGATATAGTCATATATTTTGTTGTATATTTGGTCATTAATTGTGACAATTAATGATCAAATCAAAGATTAAATCAATGACCAAATCAATGACCAAATTAATCACCAAATCAATAGCTAAATTAATGATCAAATCAATGACTAAAATAATGACTAAATCAATGACCACATATACAACTAGACAACAAAATTGAGATGCCCAATTAATGACTAAGCTAAAAAACGACCAAAAGTTGGTCGCGTTATAAGATACTGTAAATTAGCTACTATTGGTCACCGACCGAAAAATAGTCATTTATATGCAAATTTTAGTCGTTCTTTTAGTAACTAATTAGCCATTTTCTACTAGTGAATTAGACAACCCATTTTTTCCTTCATGGATATTTTCTTCTACATGACAGCTATTTGGGGATGTTCACCAAAGGCTAGATTGCATATGTTGGAGGGACAACCTGAACACTTGATTGATGATATGGCATCCTTTTATTGGAGGAGTTTATCATGCATGTATGCTATAGGGAAAGTAAGGGGAAATAAACTATTCTATCCTTGTACTTGCTTGAGGACAAGGAATCTTTGAGGGAAGAGGATTGTAATGTTCCCAATTTTTATGGAACATTAATTTTTGTACAGAAGATAAATAAAATGGGTAGGAGACCCATTCATTTGATGAATAGGTAATAAAATTCATCTTGGCATGAAGGAGGATCACTTTTGGAGCTTTATTTCACACCCCCATGTGTGAAAGGGGGCTTATGCAAGAAGGCAAGGCCAGGTTTGACCAAGTCAAACTGTGCAGTAGCATGAGGTGGAGAGCACAGTCTGGGCCAGCGCAGCGGGATAAGAAGGGAATATTCTAGAGGAAGGAAACCCTATTGAGTGGGGTCCATTGAGATGGAGCTCACATTGTTTAAAAGGAGGGCAAGGTAGCCATTGGAGATCATGTTGAGTATTATTCATTTTTGGTCCAGTGGACTTACAACAACTTCTTTCTCATTAGCAAGAATTGTCGGAGGAATTCCTATTTAGGATTCCTTCCCCTTATTGAGAGGCCTCTTGAAGGTTGTTATTCATTCTCCACATTTAATGGCTCAAGGCCAAAGCTACTATCTCCAGTGACAGTGTTATTCTTGTTCAAGAGTATTGCTGCATTGAAGAGAGTTGCAGTGGAAGTCATCTACACCACTTACGGAGCTGGTTTTCAGAGGAAGGGAGTCCCTATCCCTTTGAGGATTTAGTGAGGGAGATTTCAGAACATTATTGCAGACTTTGGCACTAAGTCCATCTCATTCCTTTCCCCCACAGCGCAGTTCACTGAGTGACTGCATTATTTTCTTGAGAGCATTTGCAGTGGGGATCTTGCAGATTGTCGGAGGGAGAGATCTTTGATGAAGGGATCAGCCTTTCATTAAAAGGATCCATTGGAGGAAGCACATTCATATTGGGCATCATCTATAGCCATATCCATCCAGTTCTATTTCTGAGTTGCAGCTGCTACTCAGCAACTCTGACATTTTGTAGATTTTGGGTTCTATGATCAATCCTTCCAGGATTGATAGGAGGTAGCCTTTGGGAGTTGATATCTTCACTCCTAATGTTATTTTGTACCATACCGTTATATATCTATGCATTTGGAATTTGTAGCATGTATTTTCTCTTTAAAACTACGTTGTCATAGCTAGGGTTTATATGTGTAGCAGAGTTTCTTTCATGATTTACGTACTCTTCTCTTGACGCTTGGCATTGTACCTCTTGAGTATAATTTCCCTCAAGATTTTGTATACATGCATTGCTTCTACTATTATAATAATATAGCTATGGATTCCTCTCAGATTTTATGAGCATCTGTCACTCCTATTTGTCAATTGGTGTATTTTCTTATTGTTGTAGCTCTATCTTGAGGCATTCTCAATAGAGTGGCTTGTTCCTAATAGGAAATATCCCATAGCTATAAACAGAGTCTGTGAAGGGCCAGGTAGCCTCTGGATCTCACCCTCTCTTTAGAGGTGACATATCTGGAAAATTCCCCCACAGTCTATCTCTAGAATTGACTTGTGACATTCCTGAAAAAGGAACATTACAGAGTACCAACCTTTTTTACATCATATAAGCCACCTCCTATCACTTTAATTGTTTTTAAGTGTATTTATCCCTAGGGATTCATTTCCTGATTTTTTGTATTTTGTGTATTTCTGGGAACCTTTTTTCGTTGTCTTGGAAATGTGCTTGGAAGCCTATATCTCTATTCCCGACACTTTTTGAGTTGTATATCAGTAGATCTATGCATTTCCATTTTCCTACAGTTATTTACTCATAGACTATGCAATCATAACAATCTGACATTTTATTTATTGGCAACATTTCATATTTTTATGTATTGATTCCTAGGAGGCTTGTTTTCCCAGCTTGAGTGATCTTTCCTCGAGAATTTTTACTTATTTTATACTATTTAACATAATGGAAGGGCTCTATGATTTTCTCATGTTTTGATGTATTGATATTCACTGTTATTTCCAATTTTATGTTCAATATTCCCATCTTTTCCATTTTCGAATAATACATCTCGGCTCAGGGGTGAACTGGAGTCAGTCAGTTCTAGGTTAGGTGGTGAAACATGTGTACCATTCTCAAGTGAATCCTTAACATTGGTACTTTTTTAGACTATTACTATTTTATAATGCTTATGGTTCTCTATTAGATTATTTTCTATGTCATCCTATTTAGCATAATTCAATTTGTTGGATGTAAATATTGATCTTATATTTTATACTATACATGCGAGTAGTAATTCTGCATAATGTTTCTGAGACATAGCTAGTTTTGTAGTTAAGAAAAAAAAGAATTAATGATTATAATGATAATTGTTCAAATATTTCATTCTCTAAGTGACTTTGAAGAATTACATACTCACTGTGACTTAGAAATATAAATTGATTCCACCATGTAGGTGAATGTACTTTGGAAATAATATATTTAGGTGGTTATGGCATCAATTTAATATTATGAAGCATGCATGTTGCTAATACTAATATAGTGCTAATAGTGGGTGAGCTATTATTTTTTATGCTAGTAATGTGAATCCAGATGATGAAGACAAGGAGGTAATAGTTATGACGATAAATTCTATTATGAATTAGGATTAGTAATAATACTTGCATTGTTTAGATCTACCCATAGCATAAATTCTTGAAGGGTAAAGGGGCTAGGCATATGAGTAAGCTATAAGTACCATGCTAAAAAAGTTTATTTCTTTAAAGGAAATCAATGAATATTGTTGTTATAGGCCATTTTGTCACATCCAATCATTAAAAATCCTAGTGGGATCAATAAAAACCTTATTCCCCCTTGTCATCATATGGCACAAATCCCTAAGCATGATCCCTTTATACATCATAATTTGATCCCTAAATTACATCATCTAAGCTAGTTTTAGGTCTAGCACTCCCTATAAGCCTATTAGGGTGTGACCACCTACATGTCGCTCCATTGTAGCTACTGTTGGTTGTGAACGGGTTGATCCCCTTTGTGCCTACGTTGGTTCTATAAATCAAGGAGAATGATTGGGATTCTGGAAGCTTCACTTTCTTGGAGTTTCCAAAATTTGTTTCAACTTGTTACCTTGGATTAAATATTCAGATCCTGTCCTACCCTACCTTGGAGTTTTCACCACTTATCCTTTGATCCCATCCCTCCATCAAATGTTAATCTAAAACCTTAGAATGGTGATTGGTTAAGAACTCCTAACTTACCCCTCTCTCCTATATATGTACCATCTTACCTATTCAATGGTTAGAATGAAAAATGAATGAATAGTTGGCTTTGGAGAAAATCGACCCTTATGGTGTTGTTGTGAGTGGTTATTATATCATGCATCAGGGTGATTGGAGGGGCATATTGTGACAAGGAAAGGAAAATTCAACAACTTGGACAATATCTTCTACAATATCAATGAATACATATGGTTTTAATCTCATTATATTTATATTTATGCAAATTGTTAGGGTCCTATAATAATAGGGTTCAAAATTTTTGAATTGACTATGATTAGTCTTGTAAATATGTACATACCTTGCTTTTTGAAAGTTGTTTTCTGTAATGTTCCTAATTTAATAGGAACATTTATTTTTTATTGTTTACTTTGTATAAGGAATAAAAGGGCAAGGAAGATCAATAAAATGCAAAAAATCCATGGAATAAATAAATGCCCAATATGAAAAAGGCTAAATCAAGGCTGCTTTAATGAAACCCTTATTTGTGAAAGGGGTTTGTGACAATTAATTGGGTCAGAAAGACCTTATCAGCAATGCTTTCTAAGTGCAATGTATCTCCTTTTTGGCCAGCGCTGATCTAGATGGAGGTTGCACATGTGAAAGGGGCTTAAGTTTTGAAAGTGGTTTAAGGTTGTGCCCATCCTCATCTTATAAAAGAAAGGAGAAGGCTCAAAGAAAAGGTTGTTGATGATTTTAGAATTTTCTTGAGAAACTCAAGTTTTCTTCGCTGGTTAGCCAAAGAGAAGAGGATTTCCTGTTTAGGAATCCTCTCTCCTTCCATGGAGTACATCCTTCGAGGAGGATGTTCAGCTTTGTCCACTATCCGGAATTTTGGCCAACCTTCTACTTCCAATAGAAACGCAGATCCATTGATGGTTTGCTTGCTTTTGAAAGCTGCATCAAGTGGAATTTAGATCTTTTTAGATCTAAGGCATTTCAGTACTTCTTTCCAGCAAAGGAGGATTCTAATCCATTGGGGGGAATGTATTGGATGATTGGAACTTCATTTCAGATCTTGGCATCAGGCCATTACATATTTTTGAGCCTGCAGTGTATTCCATCTTCCTAGACTGCGTTATTTGAAAAGGAGGAGTTGTAGGGTGATTCAACAATCTCTTGGGAGAGAGATCTTCGGTGTTGGGATGTTCCCTCACTGTGGTGATACATGGATTGGCCAACCAATCCATGTAACTTCCAAATCTGATATATTCATAAGAATTTCATCTTCAGAAATTATGCATTAAATCTGCAGATCTGCTGCATAATAAGTCAGATCTACTCCATGTATTCCATTTTCTGCTGAAAACCCGAACGGGTATGTAAAATAGGGACAATCTAGTTTATGGATCTCATATAGATATAAAATTTGGCACAATTATCTGTACTAGATATTATTTGTAACCTAAAGCTGTTGTGTGCTTCAGAAAATAATGTTGTGAGGGTTTTACAGTGAAATACAATTGTTGCAGCACCTCTTAAGGAGAGGTTTTCTTCATTAAAGTCTTCATTATTTCTCTTCTATTGCATGAATAACATTATGGGTCTGATTTAATGATGTATATATAATTTTTAATGTATCACCTTTATAAAATCACGCTTCCTGAGCTTCAGTAAATTCTGCATATTCAAAGTCATGGGGATTGGGTGTTTTTCTTGACTAGTCGGGAAGGAAGAACTGTTTAATATAGAAAATATAATTGTTTTTGCTTAAATTGGACATGGGAGTCCCTAGTAACCCTAGATATCATATACAACTGCTTTCCCACCTTATTTTTATGCAAATCTCTGATTATACTCGTTTTAGGGCCTAAATATTCACTTTCCCCCACTCGGTTCATAAAATGTTGTATAAGTTATTTTTGTAAGTTCAAGATGTGTATTCCTATCTATTTCACTTGTTTTAAAGCTTATTAATCAGTTTAAGACCGTTATATAGTTTCTATGTTGCTTCAGTCCCTTAGTTGGGCAGTTTTCAAGGCAAGCTAGGTGTGGGAGAACTGTTTAACCCACCTAGTCTGATTTGTTTGAGATCTCCTCTTGGAATTGGGTTTTAGATTATCATATATAAGGGATACAAGATTTTATATTAGTTATTGAAGCACCCATCTCTAAAAATTTCATTTTTCATGCTTGGCTTGCTGAGCAATCCCTCTTGGGAATATTAGCTCTCGACATAGTTCTATAGACAGAGTCTGCTAGTGGGCCATCTAGCCTCTAGATCTCACCCTATTTTCAAAGGTGACATATCTAGTAAATTCCCCTGCAGTCAATCTCTGGAATAGATCCAGTTGTTGATTGCTAATGTTTTCTTGAAAAAGGATTTTCATTTGCTGGATTCATGACAAGTTTCAGATCTTGAAAATTACAGTGGTATCAGAGCATGATCTCTGGCACAGCCTATGAGATCAAGCTATCAAAGAAGAAAAGAGAAGAAGAAAGACAAATCTGATGGAGAATTTTGGTTACATTGAAGACACAAAGGAGAAGGGCTTAAACCCCCTTTCTTGGAA
Organism: Pinus albicaulis; assembly: GCA_034641835.2. Classification (NCBI taxonomy): domain Eukaryota; kingdom Viridiplantae; phylum Streptophyta; class Pinopsida; order Pinales; family Pinaceae; genus Pinus; species Pinus albicaulis. The sequence continues at coordinate 98,890 of JAXQQM020092999.1, forward strand.
GATTACAGAGAGAAGAGTTTTCAGAAAATCTTCATGTACTGAAAGAAGAAATCTAGGGTATGGAGAAAGGAGATCATGCAAATCCCTCTGATCTTAGAAGCCCCAAAATTCATTAAAATTTGTGTGAGCAGTCAACTGCACAACTTTATCTTCAGCACTGTAACATGCCTCCTTTCTTGGCAAGAGGAAGAGAAGGAGGAAGAATGACGGAAGAAAAGACCTCCCTGCTTCTTTTCCAGACTTTGGAGGATATCATAGAAGATCTCAAGGAGATAGAAAATGGAGAATTGCAGAAATTTCCTGAAGGGGTTTGTTGATGAATCAAGCCTTAGTTACTCACTTGAGGGGTGTGAGCATTCAGTCTCACATGGAGATCCACAGCGTAGTATATTTCCATGTGCATTGCAAGAAGAATGGAGGAAGCACCACTGCATCTCAAAGGTATGGCCTATGATTGGTGGTTTCAAGTTTTTGTTTCATATTATCATGCAAATGTAAAAACCTATGAGGGTTTCACTAAAGGATTAGTGAGGAGAGTTGATGAGAAGCACTCATGTGTTGGCATCATAAAACCAAACACTTTGCATGAGTTGGAGGGAGCCATGAAATAAACTTCATTCCACATTTTCAAAGGGGATGAGCAAAGAAGGAATACCGGGGTTGTACCATTAGAGGGAGAAGAGGAGAAGGAGGATCAGGATTCCGGGGGAGTGAGCATGCACCCTCATCTTTTGAGGAGGATTTATGTACATAGGAGAAGGACTGCACTGCATAGTAGAGAGAGGGGGGAACTTTCATTCCTCTCATATACACAGTCCACTTCCTATCTCGATGTCTCAGTTTTGGAGGCTTTCCACTTCGGAGGCCACATGCTCTAGAGATGATGAGAGGCATCATTCTTTTTGGTTCACCACTCTTGAATTCTAGAGGGGTGGAGACATTGTAGGATTCCATCATAGTGTAGTGAGTTTGGGGATGAGCATAAGGAGGAGGGATGCACTCTCATTTTCAGTACAACCCATTCTCATCAGCATTACTACGTAGATAGAGTTGTTGTATGGATGGAGGATAGCATATTCATGATGCAAGATGGATGCTCCATGGTTTTGGTGAGATAGAGGTTACTTCCTTTGGGGAAGAACTATTTCATGCTTGGGAGTATATGGAGGCTGTTGGGGCCCTTGTTTTTTTTTAAGTTTTGAACTTTTGGCCAAGACATTTTGAACTTCGACTCTTTTTGAGTTGCGGAATAAATGCACATAGCAACCGCGACCGCGCCGCAGCGACCAGGAGTTGCGGAGCTACCAAGGTGGCGCGGAAGCACTTGATAACTAGAGATTGAACAGAGATAAGTACAGATGAAAGAAATACAGCAGAAAACAGAAAGTGGAACATGCAGACATCAGAAGAGAAGCTGAGAAAAGCCAGAGCGAAGACACAGAGAAGCTACCAGTCGCGACGAGCGGGTGAATAAAAGGCGATCACCCGGCTGAAGAAGAAGGTTGGTTGTTAGTTGTTGTGTTGAAGGTTGAATGGATGCAAGAGAAGTCGCGAGGATCAAGACCTGAGGAAGGATGCGCAGACCAGCTGCGGAAGAATCAGACTTGTTCTTCCTATGGGTTCTTACTTTCTATGTTCTTCCTTTCTGTTCTCAAACCCATCTGTATCTGACTTGTGAGTTATCAGAGAAGAAAGCTATGTAATCATGTATTCGGCCAGAAGGATAATATAAGGAAGGATTGCTGTCTCAATATGTTGTTCATGTGTTCTAATGTGTTTGCACTGATTCAAAAATTTTAAGTTGCGACTGTCTGAATACTTAGATAGGGATCATGCATGTGTAATTTGGTATATGTAATGAATGCACTTTCTTTCTTTGGTTGCGGGTTTATTCCTTATCAGTGATCTCATCCCCTTATGCATGTGGTCGCGGCACGCCTCGGGTGAGACGCACTGCTCTCCCAGAGTAGGGTGAAAATGACGGCGTGTTCCTAGACTACTCCGGACCCCTTGTTGGCCACAACCCTTTGAACCTGGGTCTTGCCCGTGAGACCTGACTTTTCGCCAACAAATGGTTCCGTTGCCGGGACCTGCATGTTCTGAGGGGATCTAGATCATGGTCTCGAGGATTTTTGAAGGAGCAATATGGCGATGGTGGGATGATCATCTTGACCATTTCATTACTCAGCAAGCGGAGCTGATCAAGAAAAAGGAGGCGGCGATCAGGGAGCTTGTTCTTTTCTCTGACTCAGCTAGTGATACGTACGAAATTTTCTGGGGAAGGTTCCCTACGGACCTTTACAACTGGTTGTGGAGGTTACGAGCGACGGTGCCCCAAGAAGGCTTGCGGAAGATAAACCGCAGGTGGGCGCACGAAGACCTGGTAGCACTGCATCGGGTAGATGCTGAACTAACCCGCGCAGTGGACTTTTGGGTGAGGACCACGTTGGAAGGATACGCTGTGGAGTTTGCTGCTGAGTGTTACCAATCCTTCTCGAAGGCCGAGGTTGTTTTTCACTCAGGGCTGAGGGGGAAGCTGTTGAAGGAGATTCCGCTGTGGATCAAAGCCCTGATGGTGGACGAAGGGTTGATTGAATTCCACAAAACGAGTATGGAAGCGTAAACCACTCGTACTGGGGGAAGGATTGAGGGGACCGATGTTGTGTAGACAGTAAGGGTGGGGAGCGGGGGATGGACGTTGAGGCCGCATGCAAGTTGCGGGAGTCACGTGCGCATCGGCGGGCACAGATCGCCGATAGGTGGCGAAGAAGGGTAATGAGAGATTTGAAGAGAAGGGAAATCGAGAGGAGAAATCAGAAGGAGGCGCCTCAGAAGACAAGAACCATGGGTTTGGATACCCGGACAGGAGACGGGACAGCAGCGGACGTACAGTGGGTGCATGGGAGCCCAGCGACGCAAGGAAGCGAAGTAACGACTAGCGAAGATAATGGAAAGATGCAGCCCGAAGAAAGCTCCGATGACGAATGGCACGGCTTAATGCAGCAGATGTTCCAGGACCAGACGACACCCACCCCTCCAGGCAGCCCTACGTCCCACTTTCCGCATGGCCAGGATCCCGACCTTCCCCTGGTACTTTATCAACCTTTAAGAAATATTTTTATTCAGTTACAAGCATTAAGTCAGTCATATAGTAGTTCAGCGGCGTCGGTAACGCCCGGTAGCAGCAGCGTCACTAGTAGTAGCATTTTCCCTAGTGGGACCGTTACGCAACCAGGACCCGGAGGTTTTATCCTGGTTAATTCTCTGCAAGTATACATGGCTGGATCTTTCACCCGGTACCCAGAGTTCTCTGGCTGGGGAAATGACGACGTAGAACAACACTGGTATCTGTGCGAAGCCATCTGGAGGGCTCGACAGACGCCGGATGCAGGGAAGTTAATAGAGTTTCAAACCACGCTCAGAGAGAGAGCTCTGCGTTGGTTCATCAAGTGGTCCGAGGTGCACCCTAACCCTGTAATTGCGGACGTGAAGCGGGATTTTGTCCGTGAATTCAAGCTTCCCCAGACAAACCAGCAGGGCCTGTCAGAGCTGTGGTAAATTAAGCAGAAAGAGGGAGAAACCGCATGGGAGTTGATGCGGCGATTCAAGGATGCGATCGGGAAGCTGAGCTACCCGATCGATCCAAACCACCAGAGGGACTGGTTCATCAAGGCTCTGCTCCCCTTGACACGAACCCCTCTCACTCAGCAGAAGATTGATAATCTGCAGGATGCTTTGGAGAAGGCCATGAAGATTGAAGCCATGGCGGGATACCCCCAGGAATACAGGGGGGGCTGGCCCCGCAAGACCCTTCTCTGATAGGGTTGCAACACCAGATCGCCAGCTTGACTGAGAAGCTCAAGGAAATTCAGCCAGCAAGACCAGCGCAACCGAATGTTTGGTGTACTCATTGCCTCGTCGAGGGGCACGTCGCAACCGAATGTCCTCGGTTGCGCGGCGCAGGAGTTGGACCCTCAGTTACGGCAATCCAGGGGGGTC